>JAADXN010000491.1:0-22082 GCA_023337875.1 Pythium apleroticum | reverse complement strand
GTGGTGGTTGATGATGTCCTCGAGCTCGGCCGGCGCGACCTGGTGGCCCTTGTACTTGATGAGCTCCTTGACGCGGTCGACGATGTGGACGAAGCCTTCGTCGTCGATGAAGCCGATGTCTCCGGTGCGCAGGAACCCGTCTGGCATGATGGTCTTCTCTGTGGCTTCTGGGTTATTATAGTATCCCATCATGACTTGTGGTCCACGGAAGAGCAGTTCACCACGCTCGTTGTGCGGCAGGTCCTTGTCAGTATCCGTACACTTCACACGGAGCTCTGTGTTGGGGATGATCCGACCAACGGATCCCGGCTTGTAGATCTCATCTTCAGCGTAGTTGACCGCAGGAGAGAGCTCCGTCATGCCGTAGATCTGCTTCATCTCAGCGCCAACGCGCTTCTTCACCAACAGCGACACCTCCTTGCCCAACGGCGCGCCACCGGAGATAAGGTACTTGGTCGCCGACAGGTCGTACTCGTCGACGAGCGGGCTGTGGGCCAGGAAGAGAGCGATTGGCGGTGCGATGTTCACCTTCGGGATCCGGTACTTGGAGAGCGCGTCGAGGAACGTCTTGGGCTCGTACTTGGGCAACACGACCATGGCATTGCCCTGGTACACCGACAAGTGCATCAAGAGCAGCGAGTAGATGTGGAAGAACGGCAGCACGCCCATCATGTGCTCGCCGTACTTCTCCACGTGGTCGACTTGGATGGTGTTGGCGATCATATTGCGAGAACTGAGCGCCACACCCTTGGGCATGCCCGTCGTGCCACTTGAGAAAGGCAGCAGGGCACTCTGGAGTGGATCCACAGGGTCGAAATCAAATGACTCGAAATCGCGCTTCGATGCCTCGCTGTTCAAGAGAAACATCAATCAGTCAGTGAACATGAATATAAATCGAAAGCTGATGAGCAAAGAGACTCACTTGATGCACTTGACACGCTTTGGCTCTGGTGAGGAGCCCATGGCGTAGATGTTGTCGCGTGGGAGACCGACGGCGTCCGCTGCTTCGATCGCAATATGTTCGATGACTCGGTTCGTGATGATGTACTTGGCCTGCAGGAATCAAACACGAACATCAGCCAATGACCGGAGACGATGATCCCGGCGATGCGATCTGCATACATTCGACAGACGCGCTTGCTGCGCGAGTTCCTCCGGACCGAACATTGGCGAAGCCGTTGAGCACACAACGCCAATCGAGTTCAGCGCTAAACAGAAAAGACATTTCTCGGTGAGTACAGATCTCCAGACCCAGGAGATAGCAGGCAAGGGTTAACGCACCGAGGACGACGAGTGGGTACTCGAGGCAGTTGAACGAGTGCACGAGCACGATCTGGATAAAACAACACAGTCAGCGCATTGATCACATCATCCGATACCAAGCCAGCCACTCACATCGCCTCGCTTGAAGCCGTCCTGGGAGAGAGCGACGGCGATGCGCTGCGCCGACTCATGCATCTCCTTAAACGTCACGCGCTCGTCGCTGAGCCCACAAATGAGACCGTTGCGGTCGCCGTATTCGTCCAGGCGGTCCGTGAACAGGTCCCAGAGCGTCGTGTGAGGCACGGCGATGTCGGGATGCGGCGACTTGTGGATGATCGTGGACAAGGCGCGCGGCGCGGCGGCCTTCACGTGGGAGGCCTGAGCGGAACGACGAGCCGCGAGGGCGAGCGAGCGACGTAGGAACATGGCGCTGGAGCGAGTCGTGTGCGGTTCGTGAGGAGAATGACACAATGACCCACAGCGCGCAGCTCAGTTCATGGCTGAAGCGCAGGGAGGAGGGTTCGTCCATCAAAGGGAGCTGTTTGAAGTTGGGGTGGGTACCATCTCATCCTTTACCAAAACTTGACAAGTTATATACAGAATATAGGTAGCACTCTGTTGAATACACCTTTTGTTGGGCGTTTCTAAGGTATACTACCTGCTTATGGAATTTCACGCTTTGGTTCAGTTCCCATTGGATGATCTTAGGGGGATGGAATACGTAGACATCAGGACAGATTTTCAAGGGGTAACCGGCTAAAACCATGCCAGAATTCATTTGTGGCACGGCTCAAATCCGCACCCCTTCAAGATCCGAGATCAACAGTGTGCTGAAGCGACACTTGTGCTTGCGTCGGCGAGGACGAGTATGAGTGCGTCCCTACAGCAGCCGCTGCTTGATCGCCAGCCACGGCCACAGCCACGCCACCACATCACCCCGCAACGCGCTCTCGTTACCGTGTTCTTGCTGGTCTCGCTCGTGGCACTTGCACAGCGAAATGGAGGCGGAGCGTGGAAGGATCACGGTGCCAATACGCAGCGTCTTCGTTCCGATGGAAAGCATGCGACTGCGCCGACGCTGCGTCAGTTCTACAAGCAGCGTACAGACACGAGGACGGCCGACCAGCAGCAAGTCGTGGATATGATGAAGCACGCCTGGGGAGCGTACGCCAAGTACGGAGACCATGAGGATATGCTGGACGTCGTGAACCACCGAGGCGCGACCTTCATGGCGCATGACATGGCGTTTACTCTGGTGGATTCGCTGGACACGCTGTTCGTGATGGGGCTCCACGACGAGTTCGACAACGCCAGCGCGTGGATGAAGACCAACCTGGAGAGGAGGATGATCCAGCCAGGTGCACTCAGCTTCTTCGAGACGACGATCCGATCACTAGGAGGACTGCTGTCAGCCTACTACCTCTCAGGTACCGTTTTGGGTTGCGCTGATTTGTTTTGGATTGATGCGGCTGACGGCTGCTATTGGGAATGCTCAGGTGAGCCGCACATCTTGGAGTTGGCCGACACGCTGGGGGCTGCTCTCGCCAAGGCGTTTACAAGCGAAAGCCCCATTCCTGCTAAGGATATCGACCTTCAGGTTCGCACATTGCATGACGATGTCGCCTCGAACTGCTGCGTCTCATTTTATTTCGATCTGTAGTCTGGCCTTGGCTTTGGCAGCCCGTGCTTGTCGGAGGCCTCGTCCTTCCAGCTTGAGTTTTCCTACCTGGCCCACGCGACTGGCAAGACCAAGTACCGGAGTTACGTCGACGGCGTGAACGAATTCGTACGTGGCTGTCTGCTTCCACGCACTGACTTCATGGGAGATGACTCGATTGCTGCCAAATGCAGACAGCGAACATGACACGCGATCTCTACGTGGACGGCCTCATCCCTCTCCAACCCCTGTGGTCCTATTGGCAAGCGTCAGGCGGCGACCAATCTTTTGGCGCTCTGGGCGACAGCTACTTCGAGTACCTGCTCAAACAGTGGCTGCTCACGGGGAAAACGGACGACGCCATGAAGCGACGGTACCTTCAGGCCATCGACGGGATGAAGGCGAAGCTCGTGGGCTACTCGCAGCCATCCAAGCTGGCTTTCCTAGGGCTACTCAAGCCAGGAGGATACCTTGAGAAGCGCATGGAGCACTTGACGTGCTTTGCACCAGGCATGCTGGCACTCGGGTCGTACCACGGCCTACCACAAGCGCATCTGGAGCTGGCGAAGGAACTGATGGAGACTTGCGTCCAGGTGGGTCCTCGCTTTCGGGCGACGAGATGATGTCGACTTCTGTTGTTGCTGAGTGTGTCTTCAATGTTGAATCGCAACTGTAGATGTACTTACGCGCCAAGACCAAGCTGTCACCGGAATCTGTGGACTTGCAGGTGCTTGGAGACACTGCAGAGAGCGAGTTCAGTGTGGTTCCTTCCCAAGATTACAATCTGCTGCGTCCGGAGACCGTCGAGAGCCTCATGATTCTATACCGCGTGACCAAGGACGACAAGTACCGCAACTACGGCCGCAGTATCATGAATGCGTTTGAAACGCAGGCTAAGGTACTGTGCCGCAGCGAAGGCAGACTGGGGAGGTCCATGAGATCCGCTATCTAACTGGTGTTTGGTGACTGCTTTGCAGGTCGCTGGGGGTGGGTACCGAGACACGCGAAACGTGTTTTACGGCCCCATTCACTCCAATGGCAACAACACGGAGACGTTCTTCCTGGCCGAGACGCTCAAGTACATGTTTCTGCTCTTCTCCGACGACGACGTGCTGCCACTCGATGCCATCGTCTTCAACACGGAGGCCCATCCGCTTCCTGTGCTCACGCTGTAGAGGAGGCGGCAGGAGATAACATGACCCAGTTGCTGTTGCGGTAAAACCAATTTAGGACGCGTTCCTGAAAAATCTACTGGGCTGACAAACAGTGGCAGTGCCAGTCACTTGCGTGCGACGCGGGCACACAAAAGCCCATTCATCGAAATGGCATTGTCTACAACGGCAGCGACCAGACTCCTAACTTCGTGCCATGAGCCACACAATCATTGTGCGGCTCATGGCACGAAGTTAGGAGATTGGGCGCTGAGCGCATACACTTTCGCTTCAGATACGGCGATCTTCGCTCACTACGTGCGTCCACTTGGTCGCTGCCCAAGGGGTAAAAGCTCAACGACACTCAACGAAGAGGAGACGCCGGAGCCTTGCGTGAGGCAACCCACAAATCAAGTCCTCCATGCTTGAAGCATTGCTTCGCTGGCACCGTACTGTATCCATTCCAGCGAGCGAAAGTTTCGCTCGCTGGAACAGCTTTCACTGCGAAAGCCGTTGGTTCATGGAAGAATACGGCTTGACTATGAAGCCACAGTCCGATCCATCCACCTTGCAGCGTTGCCTCTTGAAGTTAGCCTTCTTGCTAAGTATCGTTTTGTCAAAAACAGGTCACATTCTGGGTCACTTTGCCGCTTGAATCCACCTTGAAATTACTCACTAACTGACTATATCACCTTGTTTTGAAACCAAATCTGAGTCGGCCCAGTGAATGCTGACTCGTCTCGTCCATTCCCGCACCCCAGGGGTGAGGGGTGACCCCTCTCCTCTCTTTTTTTTCGAAGACTCCTCTCTTTCCTCGCTTACGTGATTTCTGGAACGAAAGACAACGCTATGTACACCCACACGCGGTCGGATGGGTGACCCCTGGGCCCTCCAGCTCCCTCCACGTTGCGCTGCGAACGACACGTCGGACGGTGCTCAGTGAACACGGTCTCACCTCTTCACACACACAGAGACTCGCGGAGCTGCTCGCACCATGGCGGCGCCGTCGTCGTTGCCCGCCGGTCGCCGGTCCTTGACGCTCATGCGCGTGCTGGCGGCGACGATCTTGCTGTTTGCGCTCGGGTCGCTCACGCAGATCTACCACGTGAGCACGGGCGAGTGGATCGCAGAGGAGCAGTCTCCGCAGGCGCGAGTCAAGGCGCTGCACGGCTTCAGTGTGCAGCAGAAGCAGCGCCCGGGGTTTCTGAGGGCGAGTCACCAGACGCTGCGCGAGTTCTACAAGCAGCGGTCGTCGGCGCTCAACGAGGACCAGCGCATGGCCGTGGACATGATGAAGCACGCGTGGGGCGCGTACGACCAGTACGGCGACCACTCGGACATGCTGGACGTCGTGAACCACCGCGGCATCGCGTTTGCCAACCACGACGTGGCGTTCACGCTCGTGGACTCGCTGGACACGCTGTTCATCATGGGACTCCACGACGAGTTCGACAGTGCGAGCGCCTGGATGAAAGGCAACCTCTCGGTGCGCATCCTGCAGCCCGGCACGCTCAACTTCTTCGAGACCACGATCCGGTCGCTGGGCGGACTGCTGTCCGCGTACTATTTATCTGGTACGAACCACAAAAGCAGTGCAGTCTTGGCGGAAGGAAGGCTTACGGTTATGTTTTATTGGCGACTCCTAGGCGAATCGCACATTTTGGAGCTCGCCGACTTGCTGGGATCGGGTCTTTCGAAGGCGTTTGCTGGCGGACGAGCCGTCCCGTACCAGAACATCGATCTCCTCGTGCGTATTCGTGTGGTTTGCAATTGTTTTCATGCTGTTGATCACGCCATTCCGCCTACAGTCCGGCGTAGGTTACGGCGTGCCGTGTCTATCCGAGGCGTCTTCGTTCCAGCTCGAGTTCTCCTTCATGGCCCACGCTACCAGCAAGAACGAGTATCTTCAGCACGTGCAAACGACTAACGCTCACGTACGTGCACTTGGCAATTACTCGAAGTATTCGATTAATTGAAGCAACGGCTGACTGAGATGCGGGGTGTTAAAACAGATCGCCAATTTGACGCGCACGTTGTATCCCGACGGCTTGATTCCCGTCCGTGTCGACTGGACATCAATGGAGAAATCGGACGAGGACCTGTCGTTTGCAGCGCTGGGCGACAGCCATTTCGAGTATTTACTCAAGCAGTGGCTGCTCACGGGCAAGAAAGACGGCGCGATGAAGCAGCGGTACTTGGATGCTGTCGAGGGCATGAAGGCCAAGCTCGTGGGCCACACGCGGCCGTCCAACATGACGTTTATTGGCATCCGCAAGTCCCACGGCGTGCTCGAGCAGCGCATGGAGCACTTGGCGTGCTTTGTGCCTGGGATGCTGGCGTTGGGCGCGTACCACGGCCTCCCAGACGACCACTTGCAGCTCGCGAAGGAGCTCATGGAGACCTGCGTCCAGGTGAGCATTGGATTCCGATGATTTGGAGAATCGTACGCTTTGATCGAGGGTCTGATTCTCGTGGCTGCGTGGTGCGTTTGTAGATGTACATGCGCGCGGAGACCAAGCTCGCGCCTGAGTCGGTCAACTTCCGTGAGCCGTACGAGATGGCGACAGTTGAGAAAGAGATCTACGTGCTCTACACGCAAGACCACAATCTGCAGCGACCAGAGACCATCGAGAGTCTCATGATCTTGTACCGCATCACGAAAGATCCAAAGTACCGAGACTACGGCAGGATCATCATGCATGCCTTCGAAGAGCACAGCAAGGTACACCGTCTGGAGGGTTTTGCCTGTGTGTGGCGTGGCCCCAAAGCTGACGTTTGCTTCGTAGGTTATCACTGGAGGATACCGGAGTGTACGGAGCCCCTTCTACGGCCCGGCTTCATCGTACGGCACCAACATGGAGAGCTTCTTCCTGGCCGAGACGCTCAAGTATCTGTACCTGCTCTTCTCAGACGACGACATTCTGCCGCTCGATGCGGTCGTCTTCAACACGGAGGCCCATCCGTTCCCTGTACTCACGTAATACGTCGAAGCTTCACGATAGAGCCAACTGGAGACCGCCAAAAAATGGAAATTGTCGAATGTGCTCAAACGAAACTTCACGCGCATTAACACTCAAGATACCTCCTTCACAGTCAAACTCAGGCCGCCTCTCGCGCTTCCAGACGCTCGTTCTCACGCGACTGCAGCAGACGACGCAGGATCTTGCCCGTCGGGGTCTTTGGGATCGCATCGATGAACTCCACTTCACGGACTTTCTTGTATGGAGCCACACGTCCAGCCACAAACTCCATCACGTCCTCGGGCGTCACGCCCTTCGCGTTGCTCGGATCCTTCAGCACCACGTACGCCTTGGGCATTTCCTGTCCGTGCTCGTCGTAGCCACGCACAGCACAGCAGTCAGCCACCGCGGGGTGGTGGTTGATGATGTCCTCGAGCTCGGCCGGCGCGACCTGGTGGCCCTTGTACTTGATGAGCTCCTTAACGCGGTCGACGATGTGGACGAAGCCTTCGTCGTCGATGAAGCCGATGTCTCCGGTGCGGAGGAACCCGTCCGGCATGATGGTCTGGTTGGTCGCGTCAGGATTGTTGTAGTAACCCATCATGACTTGCGGTCCGCGGTAGAGTAGTTCACCACGCTCGTTGTGTGGGAGGTCCTTGTCGGTCTCCGTGCACTTGACTCGCAATTCGGTGTTTGGCACGATGCGGCCGACGGTGCCTGGCTTGCGGAAACCGTCCTCTGAGTAGTTCACTGCAGGCGAGAGCTCCGTCATGCCGTAGAGCTGCTTCATCTCGACGTTGATGCGTTTCTTGACGAGCGCCTCGACCTCCTTGCCCAGCGGAGCACCGGCCGAGATGAGGTACTTGGTCTCCGATAAATCGTACTTGTCGACCAGCGGATGGTGTGCGAGGAAGAGCGCAATGGGCGGTGCGATGTTCACCTTCTCAATCTATGAATTCATTCGAGAAATGACGTCAGTCAATCAGTCAGTACGGAATCAACGGTGAGGACTGAGAGCAGCCAGCCACTCACCTTGTACTTGGATAGCGCGTTGAGGAAGGTCTCTGGCTCGTACCGCGGCAGCACGACGTTGGCCGAGCCTTGGTACATGGCCAAGTGGATGAGCAGCATCGGGTAGATGTGGAAGAACGGCAGCATGCCCAGCATCGTCGGGCCGTACTTCTCGATCTTGTCCACTTGCACCGTGTTGGCGACCATGTTGCGTCCGCTCAGCGCCACACCCTTGGGCATTCCGGTGGTGCCGCTTGAGAAAGGCAGCAGCACGTTCTGCGATGGATCCACAGGATGGAAATCAAACGACTCGAAGTCGCGCTTCGACGCCTCACTGTACGCACAGCGAGCCTGTGTGAGCGACGATAGAGTGGGAGAGCATGGCTGTAGGGACGTACTTGATGCACTTGACCCGCTTGGGCTCGTGGGAGGAGCCCATGGCGTAGATGTTGTCGCGTGGGATGCCCACGGCGTCCGCAGCTTCGATGGCCACGACTTCAATCGAGCGGTTCGTGATGATAAACTTGGCCTGTGGTTCCCACATTCAGACAGACGTGAGCCGACAGCCCAGCGACACTGTCAAGCGAGAGGACGAGACGCCTACGTGTGCGAGCTTGGCCTGCTGCGCGAGCTCCTTGGCGCCGAACATGGGCGACACAGTCGAGCACACGGCGCCCATCGAGTTGAGAGCTGCGTGAGGCACAGGGTCATTAGAACCGGAGTCAAATGGCTGCTGACAGCACAGCATAACCACGTACCCAGCACCACGAGAGGGTATTCCATGCAGTTGAACGAGTGCACGAGCACGACCTGTACGAGCCAAACAGTATGGTTCCCATTAGCACCATGTCCCTCGAGTGAGCTTCTGGACCCAGAGCGACGACTCACATCTCCACGCTTGACGCCGTCCTGCGAGAGCGCCACGGCGATGCGCTGCGCCGTGTCGTACATGTCCTTGAAGTTGATGCGCTCGTCGCTGAGCCCGCAGATCAGCGCGTCGCGGTCCGCGTACTCGTCCACGCGGTGCGACACGAGATCCCACAGCGTGGCCTCGGGGATCTCCACGTCGTCGTGCGGTGACTTGTGGATGATCGTGGACAGCGCGCGCGCCAGCGGCGTCGCACGAGCCGCGGAGCTGCGATGGCGACGCGCAGCGGCAGAGGCTGCAGACAGCGAGCGGCGGAGATACATGACGAAGGGCGAGGCGGCTGAAGTGAGACCGTCGCGGGCAAACGGCGAATGAACGTGTCGCTGAGGATCGTGGTGTTGGCTGAATCAAGCAAGAGCTCACGCACAAGGAGTTTGCAATGACCGGGTTTGTGCACCTCTTGCGGAGTTTTAACCCACGGCACCCAAATGAGCTTTTTGTGTTTTGGGCTCATCTTCCCACGTGGGTTGAAGTTGGGATGGCGTGGAGTTTCTGACAAAAGTGGGTATTTAAACCAAGATTTTTCGGTTAGAACTAACGTGTTCTGGTACAAAATGGACTATTTCACCTGATTTTAGTTCGATTCTGGTGCTGAGAATGGAAAATCAGGGGCGGATTGCGTAGTCGGGGCTGCTGAGAACGCCCGACTGGCGCCACCAACAGGTCCTCGACCTTCCAGATCTTTGAACTTGGACAGGTCCACTTCGCGCCACCAACTGGAGTAATGGCCAGCGCTGAAGCCCCAACAGCTTCCTTCTGCTTTCTTCATCCCCGTCGCTTGCTGCATAGCTACGTGCGCACCTCGGATTCATCGTCGGCAATGACCTCCATCGCGTCGCCAGCGTCAGCTTGATCGTGCGCTTGACCATACGCACAATGCCGTGAAATGACCGTCATAGTGAGGGTGTCAAGGACCGGAATCCGGAGACGAACGCGTGCCTGTAGACGTGTTTGACAAATGCCAATCGATCGATGAAAGGAGCTGTTGACTTGTTAGTCGCTGTCTCCGTCACGAGACTAGAGCTCGAGCTCGAATAAGCTTGCGGCCAGGCACGTTCCTGCCCAGCAGCTCACTGGCACGACATGATCTGCCACGTTCTTGCACATTCCGGATCTGCTGCACTTTCTCAGTGTTCCTTTCATTCCATATCTTGGGTTTCATGTCGGTTTGTATCTGCTATGAATCGATGCGCGCTTGCTGAGCATCTTTGATTAGTGGCTCAACGCACTCCTCGTCGGCGGAAGCTTTTGTACCTTGGACGCGCGCATCAAGACCGGCCCGACGATGCCGAGTGCCAGCGACGTCTCATACTGGAACGTCGTCGGGTCCTTGACCGCCGTGAACTCGTACTTGGCCAGCAGCGATGCCAGCGCGATCTTCATCTCCATCATCGAGAACTGCTTGCCCGGGCAACTGCGAGGCCCAGCGCTGAACGTGACGAACTTGAACGGAGACACCACGGTCAAGTTACCAGTCGTGGCGTCAATCCACCGCTCAGGCTTGTACTGCGCCGCGTCGGGTCCCCAGATAGACGGCAGGCGTGCCATGGCGTACGCAGGGATCAGCACTTGAGTTCCGGAGGCCAAGAACGTACCATCACAGAGCGTCACGTCCTCCATAGTCTCACGCAAGTTGACTGGGATCACGGGGTTCAGGCGCAGGCTCTCCTTGATCGCTGCCTCGAGATACGTGAGCGCCTGCGTCTGCTCCTTGCTGGGTGACTTGAGCTCCCCAGTCATCAGCACAGGCAGCTTCTCCCATAGTTCGGCTCGGATCTTCGCTTGCTCTTCTGGGAACTGCGCCATCATGATCATGAACCACGCCATGCTGAACGCTGTCGTGTCCCGTCCCGCAGAGATGAATGCCATGGCCATGTCACGGATCTCTGTCATGTCAAAGCCCTCTTTCGAGCCATTCTGGCTGCTGGGGTTGTCCAGCAGCAACGTAATGAGGCCCTTCTTGGGCGTTTTCCCTTGGGTCTGGCTGCTGTCGGGGCTATTGCGTCGTGCCACCGAGTCCTGGATGATGCCGTACACGAACGCATCCAGCCACGCCACGTCCCCGATCTGCTGTCTCTCCACACCGACGCGGAGCAACTGCTTAAGCTTCCACAGAGCCGTCGGCTGTCCCTGGCGGAAGAGCAGGTTCGCGTTGGCGCGGCTGAACCGGTCGAAGAACTCCTGGTTGCCACTTGTCATGAACTCCAGGTCCACGCCGAAGCCGATCTTCGTGAACACGTCGGTGGCGAACAGCTCCAGCAAGTGCTTCATGTCCACGGGCGTCGCTGTTTGGGCGGCGTCTTCGACGATGTCACAGAGCTGCTCCGTGTATTCTCCCATCACAGTATCCATGATATCTCGCATCATGGGTGTGGACAGGAGATGGTTCGCGAGCTTCCGCTGGTGCTGCCACACGTGGCCTTCCGACACGAAGATGCCATTGCCAAACACGTCTTTCAACGCCTCGGCGAAGTCGTGGCCCTTGCCGAACTTGTGGAACTGGGTCTTGAGCACGTCTTCGACGGTGTGGACACCGTAGACCATCACCATGGGGACCCGCGTGAGCACGCTGAGAACGAATGGCTGGCCGTTCCAGCGCAGACATTCGTTCAGGAAGAACGTGGGCATGGTGAGGCGGTGCGTGACCATGAGATCGATCGTGTTGCCGAGAAACGGAAGCGTGGAGGGAGGTCTCGCTAACGACGCGACGGCTGCATGCGCTCGGCTGGGACGCAGCAGGAGGACCAAGGCCAGTGCCACGACGGCAGCGGCGAGGACGCCGGGGGACGGCAGCGTGGACGCCAGCGCAGCAGCGCGGTCGAACAGCATGGAGGTGTCGGCCATGGAGATCGGTCAGTGGGAGGACGTGAGTGTGATGGAAAAGTCAACTTGAGGCAGCCATCCGCAAAAGATGAGTTGTGCTGGACTGAGTCAAGTGAACCGACCCACCGCAAGGGGAGGTGCACTTTCTCATTCTGTACTGATATTGTGAGTTCTAGACTAAATTTCCGAAACGATCGATTTGAATCGCCCGAGCAAACCAACCGCCAATCGCCCACAGGCCAAAAATCCAGTCAAAATATCCGTGGTTAGGGGTGGTTAGGTCTCCAGACCAATAAGACGTCGAACTTGTTTCATTATGACCAATCATATCGCGTTTGGCGATTTATATCAGCTTCTGAGAACCGACCCGATTCGGCAAATTTGGCCGGAATTGACAATATGTACGATAGGAACCGATTCTAACGCAAAAATTGGTGGGTAAATGTAAATAATCAAATCAATTTGCACTGATGAAGATCAAAATGGAGTTTATTATCAATGAATCAGTCTGAAAAACTGATTTTAGCTTTAGGGATTAGTACATTTTTGATGTGGAAAGTGCAAACTTGAAGGATTTCGGAGAGGTGAGATTGAGATTCAGTATGGACGGCGTGCCAGAAGTGGGTAGCTCACATCAATTGTTTGCCACAAGTCGAAGCTCAATTCTTGGACGAGAGACCCCGAAACGTGCACGAAACACAGCCGATTAGCTTCGTGGAAAATGGAGGATCGAAGAGGACCGACAGGCAAGCACTTCTCCTGCGCGGACGACGTCTTGCTGCTCCGCGAGGCGACTTTTCGAGAGCCATGGAGGGCCGCGAAGATTCTAGAAGCCTGGGATGAGATCACGATGGTGCTGCGTCGGACGCCTGTGTTTCCGCAGGACAAAGACGGTCGCGCGCTCAAGTCTCGCCTTAAACTGCTCCTCGACAAACACCGCGAGAAAGCCACCGCTTCTTTGCGAAGCTCCGGTCGCGAAGAAGACTTCCAGGAGCGAGAGCAACTTCTCGAGGAGATCAGCGCCAAGCTGCGTGGCTATGAGGCGGCCAAAGTCCAGGAGCGAGACCAGAAAGAGACCCACAAGCGGAAACGCCAGCCCTCAGGACACCTAGTCAACGACCTTGAGGCCCCGTTCGGTGGAAGTGATTCTGGCAGCGAGTCGGGCGTGTCCGACCAGCCACCCAGGAAGCGGCAAGTCAGTGTTGGGGGTGAGATGGTGGCTTCGAGTGAGCGAACTAACACCCTGAAAGCGAGAGAGCTCTCTCTACTGGACCGGCAGATCAATCTACAGCAGCAGCAACTCAACCTACAGAGGCAACAGCTCGAGCTTCATCGGTTCCAGTTCCAACAGCAAGCGCAATTACAGCGTGAACAGCTCGACCAGCAACGAGTGTTCTTCCAGCAGCAACTCGAAGTACAGAATCAACAGGTGCGTCTCATGATGCAGCTCATGCAATCGTTTATCTCTAGCCAGAAAGATAACGTTCAATAGTGATAGGTTGCACTAAAAACATCGTCTCGTTTGATTTCCGTATATGCGCGTTGCTCACAATCCACAAGTGCAGCACGTGTGGATTGGAGCAACATAGCTGTCTGGAACTATTACGTGTCCATCAAGCCAGCATACTTGACGGCATAGGGGACTTGTGCTCACTGTCGATGCACCGATGATGATGGATTCTGCGGCTCTCTTGAAGGCGGACGCTTGACGTCGTTCGCTGACGAGGCCATCATCTCCGATGATGCAGCGGAGACAAATCTTGGCGCCATTGATTGACGGACGAGGTGGTTTCCCGCTTCGACACACACCGATTCTGAATTTGAGTATTCCCTTTTCGAAACCTGCAAGTCGGAAGGGAAGATTCAGCCTGCGCTCGAGTCTGAAACCCAATCTCAATCTCTTGGTTTCCGAAATCCCTCTTCCATACGGGACGAGTTCCAGTTGAGTGAGTCAGGACGACCACACCAGTGTCTCGCATTCACACCACATTCGATCGCGAACAGCAAGCTCATACCTGAGACCCTGCTGATGGGTCGCCCAGAAACGAGGCACAGACCATCATGGGCCAGTCCTCACGCTGGGCATCCGCTGGAACGTCGTCGGGTCCTTGACTGTCGAGATTTCAAACTTGGGCAGCAGCGACGACAGTGCGATCTTGATTTCGATCAGAGACTTTCGATCGGAGAACTGCCGCCCGGGACGCATCAGAGGTCTAGCCCTGACAGTGGCAAACTTGAATGGCGAAACAGCAGCCAGCTTGGCTGCGGCAACTCCGTGTGTGCACTTCGTTGTGGTGGCAGGAGTGCTGCTCCGGTAACACGCAAGTCAGAAGGACGCTATCAGTTCCTATCGTGTTAGCGTCCGCATACAGTACCAGCGCCCATGTTGAAGTGGCTCAGCTCAAGGATTACGCAGAGGCGAGCACATGCAGGCATGCAATGCGTGGAAACTCGAAGCGATGCGCAGATGAGGACACCAGGATAGGGAGAGAGAGAGAGAGAGAGGCGAGGTTTACGCAAGCGCAAAACGGCGTCTCGAGCCGATGTGTGTGAGGCGGTGAGCAGCACGCGAAGACAGTGATCAGCGCCGCCGCTTCACGAGCCAATGGAAGCCGGAGCTGCTAGTCAGGCCGGCCACGGGGCGATGCGTTTCGGTTCGTGAGAGGTTAGTAAGCCACGAAGCGAGCCAGGAGACATCCTGGATGTGTGTATGTGTATAGAGGTCACGACGTGAAGGGTTGTAGGCTGGGAGGACAGCAAGAGTCGGATGGAGTGTGGATCCACTGTTTCATTTGCTACCGCGCAGAAGCTTATCCGAGGCGGGGCATCGACAGCCTGAGCAGCACACGCAACCAGTGGGTTCAGTGGTGACCATGTCAGCACATGAATGCCATAGCAGCAGTCCAATGTCAGCCGCCACGTCCTGGGCTAAGATCTGGTTGTGTCGACACACATCGGACAACGGCCAAAGTAACCTCCCCTCGCCCAAGAGATCGCGGCCTAGTCGAGCTGCAATGCCTGCATAGCTCTCCAGCGGAGGGGGTCCAAGACGCAGGAATCGAGAAAGATAGGCCTTCAACTGTTGTTCGAATAGCGAAGGCGCTCGAGTCGGGAGTTCGAGAGCGGATGTCAAGCCTGTGTATGCAAGCACACGAATGAGAGAGATAGAGATAGAGAGGCTACGATTTGCAACGGCGAGGCGCAAGTGGAGCGAGAGGATGACGCAAAGGTGGTGCTTTGAAGCGGCCTGTCAATGTCTGGCCACCACAGTATCCATTCTGGACACATTGGCTCGGCACCCAGGCGCGTCATGCTGCTACGATGGAAGGAACGCCTACGGTATGAGCGAAGGAAATGGCGAAAACGAGGGCCCTCTGTATCATTCGTTCCAACAATGCGAGTGACTCAAGTGTGCGCCATTGGCTGCAGACTAAGTGTGTCCCTTGATCTCCTCTCAGTGAGGAGCGCCGTGAAGCCATTTGGCGGTGAACGGATCCACAGAAAAATAGAAGGTTTGGATTTGTTCGAAACTCCGAATTTCGAACCAAGTGTTTAAAACACTCGACATGTTTGCACACTGTGGGATTTGTTTTATACAGATGGTCATCTTTCGTGTTGCGAACAAAACAGCTGGTGGAAAATGCAAAGATCGTGTCTTCAACAGACGTGGCAGATTTGATCTTGGCGGAACTGCGGCTGAAAGGCTGCAGAATGTTCTGCGCTAGCCGTATCGTTGGGATGCTGGAACAACAAGCACCACGCGCGACAAGCTGACTTGATCAGCCACTTTGCTCTCTCTTCGACTTCTTCTGCTCGGGAGGCTCCCCGTGTCGGAACACAATCAGTCAGGCATCGCAGCGTCCGAAAATGAGATGGTAGAATGTTCTCGCGAGAACGGATTCGGTGGGTCGCCATTGCAGGATGCAGTGAAGTGTTGGCTTGCCTTCATGCAGACAATGGTAATGTGGCGCCCATGCACTTTGTCTGCGTGTGACTAGCTGTATGGACGTCCAGTCGTGGCGCTGACCACTCCAGCACGCACGCAGACCGTCGGCCCTTACACAATCCGCCTCGGATATCCAGTGGTGAGACGCGTGAGCCGCCAAGCGGTTTCGCTCGAACGCTTCTGCTACCTTGGTATCCTCGCTGTACAGTAGCACGCATTGCTCGCACTGACTCGACCAGGCAGCACTCACAAAGAGCACCGCCACCAGCCGGCGACAGCGCGCGTTCCTGTCGGTGTAACAATGTGCTCCTTGACTCTCTCGAGTTCAGAGGAGGCTGCGCCTTCCGCCACCATTCGCGGCGTGGCGGCGCGCGCCCTGCAGGCGTTCACTTCATCGCGAAGTCTCCATCAGCCAGTCGCTCGTAGGTTACTCCCAGTATATTCCCCTGCGAGGCACACTTCCAGGCTTTTCTTCCGTCGATTTTGTTTCCATAAAAAAAATGTTTTGCTCCGGATTTTCCTTTCCGCTTTTTGGGAGATCGCTCTGCGACTGCGAGTCCCAAGTCCAAGTCGCAGTGCTCGTTCCGACCGGAACGTTTTCCATCGTTCCGGCACCGTGCGCGCGCCTTCTTTTGTCTTTGTTTTCGTTCCTTGGCTCCCTCTTTTCCTTCCATGGTCGCCCCCGGACATCTTCGAAAATGTATGGGCGACGGCCCAAACCAACGCCAACGTTGCTGCCTGCCTGCCTGCCCTCCAGTCCGACGCAGCGCACGCCGCATTCGTGGTTCCGCGCCAGAACCGTTCTCCGCACCTCCTCGGTCGGAACCAGAACCTCCCTCACTTCGCGGAACTCGGCTCGGCCCGCACTGGGCTCTTCCCCAGTCTTCCATCTTCCTCCTCTTCCTCTCTCTCTCTGTAGCTCTCCATCATGAGCGGCTACAGCCACGTGGGCTCGGGCATCTCCAGCGGCTCCGGCGCGTCCTCTGCTGGTGCGTCTTCCAGCGGCGCGTCGGCGGGCGGCTTCCCGCTGCGCGCCAACTTTTTCCGGTCGCTGCCGCTGTCCAAGGACACGGTCGAGTCGCTGTACGCGCAGGCCAAGCAGAACGCCAGCGTGTGTCTGAGCCAGTCGTTCAACGAGCAGTGGCGCTACGTGCCGCCCGAGAAAGACGGCACGCAGCTGCGCAAGGACACGAGCAACTTGGCGACGTCGTGCCGCTACGTGCGCGCGGCCACGGTGCTGCGCTGCCAGGAGCACGAGGTCAACATGGTCATCGCCAACACCAACACGGAGAGCTGGCGCGAGTTCATGCGCAAGTGCTTCGGCAAGCACTACATCGACACCATGATCCTGCACTCGTTCAGCGGGCCCGTCACACCCTCGGCGTCCTCCTCCGCCGCCAACGGTAATGAGCCGGACAATAACCGCGCGCATCGCGCCGGCAGCGACCGCGAGCGCGCGGGCCCGGACAACGGACAGCGCGCGACCATGTGGCTCAACGGGCCGCTGGATCTGGACGCCGACGGGGACGACAAGGACGCCCCCCGGCGCCGGAATTCCGACACGCAGTCGGTGCCGAGCGACGAGGACGCGTCCGTGGAAGAGCCGGAGGAGCTGCTCACGATCAAGTGGGGCGCGCTGGACACGGGCGGCCAGGGCAAGCGCGATCTGTGTCTCATCGACTACCTCTCGACCGCCACGATCCCGAACACGGAGGGCCAGGAGCGCGTGCACATGTGGTGCTTCTCGTCCGTGGAGGGTGAGCGCGTGGGCTGCATGGCGCTCAAGGACACGCACGGCATCACGCGCACGTCGCTGGCCAAGCTCGGCGTGTTCTGGCGCCGCGTGGGCGAAGAGGAGACCGAGGTCATCGTGTGCGGCAGCTTCGCGTCCAAGCACGCCAAGTACGTCAGCGCCATCTTCCTGCAGAGCCTCAACCGGCTCCAGGGCATCGTCGAGGACCTGCGGCTGAGCAACCAGATCTACATCCACCGGTCGACGTGGGTCAAGGACCACGAGCGCAGCTCGTGCCACTTGTGTATGCGCAACTTCTACGCGCTGCGGCGGAAACACCACTGCCGCAAGTGCGGCGAAGTGATCTGCTCGGACTGCTCCGTGGTCGAGAACGTGGACCTGCCCGTGATCGGCTACTCCAAGCTGCGGCTCTGCAAGGTGTGCTGCCTCAAGGCCAAGTCCACGCCGCTCAAGCGGAACGACAAGTCCAACGTCTTCGACCATCTCGTGCGCGCGCGCTCGCTCAGCAATATGAACGCGACGGCCGCGTCGCCGTACAACGCACGCATGTCGTTCGCAGACTCGAACTCGGGCTCCGGCAGCAACGGTGGGAGCAAGGAAAACAACCAGCAGCAGCACCACCACCTCCACCACCACATCCTACAGCAGCAGCAGGCGGCAGCCATCACGGCGGCGGCGGCGGCTCGTGCCGAGCAGCTCGTGGAGGCCAGCACGCACAGCTCCTCGAGCTTCTCGTCGTCCAACACGAACGACTTTGAGCTCACGGACTCGCTGGACGACTACCCGGCGATGGTCCAGCATCTCCAACAGCAGCAGCAGTTGCACCAGCAGCAGCAGTTGCACCAGCAGCAGCAGCAGGCGGCGGTGCACCCGATGTCCAAGGAGATGCGCGGGCTGAGCTCCACGACCATGGCGACAGCCTCGACGTCGTCCATCGCGTCGTCCACGCCGATGCTCGCGACCCAGGACGACGACGACTACGACGACTTCATTGACGCGCGGTGCCTGAACAAGCAGCTCAGCGCCATGGAGCAGAAGCAGTCCCAGAAGACGGGCACGCGAGCCGCCAACAGCAACATGTTCGATCTGCTATGCGAGCTGGCGTGCCAGACGCTCAACTGCCCCATCGCCTCGGTGTCGATCCTGGACGCCAACGGCGACTCGATCCGATCGGCCAGTGGACTCGACGACAAGCCGGAGCTGGACGAAGAGCTGTCCATGTTCCTGGACAAGGTCATGGGCTCCACGCCAACGATCGTGCTGGACGCCAACGTCGACAAGCAGGTTGCGAGTCTGTTCCGACGAGGAGCGCCAACGATTCGCTTCTTTGCCGGCTGCCCGATCTACTCGCGCTCGGGGAAGAAGCTCGGATACGTGTGCGTCGCGGACGTCACCAAGCGGGATACGCTCGGATCGAGCTGTGCCTTCACGATGGAACGGCTCGCGACGCTCGCAGTCACGACCATGGAGCGCAGTGCCTCGGGCAAGCAGCCCGGAGACCGCAACTACCCCATCCCACCACCGGCGCCGGTGACGCCGTACGTCACAGGAAGCTACGGCAACAACCAGACCGGCCACGTGAATGCGTACCCTATCTCGCAGCAGACGCCGCAGCACCCGGCTGCGATTTTTGACCGCCCTGCGTCCAATTCTGCGCCGGCTCCTCCGCTTCGCCATCGACAGAGCAGCGCCAACGCCGGCCACGCTCCGTACCAGCCACAGCAGTACCCGAGCGCCGCCCAGGCGTACCACTACCAGCAAGACGGGTACCCGGCTCCGCCGATGCACGCCCGCGTGTACGACGTCGCCGAGTCGGACGTGCCTGCGATGGTAGGCTCGCCCATGGGCTACCGGTCTGCTCCGCCGCCACCTCTTCAGTCTTCCAACGGTGCGCCTCCTGTCGCCCCATTGCCACGGCAATACAACGAGTACTCGGCTGGCTACTACGAGGCCCAGGAACGCATGCGCACGCTCCTGATCAAGTCGTACCACACGCAACAGCAGCTCGCCACGGGATCGTCGCCCAACGCTCCAGCTCCGACCAACGGCCACGCACCTCAGCAGCCAGTATACCACGCTCAGTATTGAGAGTCCAGCGAGGCAGCAATTTGAAGCCCAGCGGAGGCCGATTTTTTATTTTTTCAGTTTTTCTCCATGCAGCGAAGTCCCCGTTGGTGTGGTGTGGTGTCGTGATCGAGAAACGAAAGGAGGGCAAGACGCGCGGTGGCGTAGGACGTCGTACGTAGTAGATTGAGTGTAGTTAAACAGGTTCCGAATACCAAGAGCCCCCCCATTGTATCGATCCTCGGTGGATAAAGACTTTCGTGTTTCTCTTCATTTGGATTGGAACAATAATACAACAGCGATTCAGGTCAGGAGGCTTCGGTCAACGGACGTTGTTTACTCGTCCGTGACACAGCCTTCGGACGCCGACTTGACGTTCTTGATGAACTTGTACAGCGTGCCGCTCGTGGCCTTGAGGGGCTTGGGCGTCCACGAGCGCTTGCGCTTGGCCCACTCCTCGTCGCTCACGCCCTCGAGGTCGATGCGGTTCTTCTCTGCATCGATGATGATCGTGTCGCCGTCCTCGACGAGCGCGATCGGGCCGCCGACCTGGGCCTCCGGCGTGATGTGGCCGATGATGAAGCCGTGCGAACCGCCCGAGAAGCGGCCGTCCGTGAGCATGGCGACGTCGTTGCCGAGACCGGCACCCATGATCGCCGACGTTGGGGTCACTGTAGCCATCCATCACAAAATCAATCAGTCAGTCACTCCGTAGGTCTCAGATATCAGCAAACCGGTCTAGAAAGTACGTACGCATCTCAGGCATGCCCGGGCCGCCCTTGGGACCTTCGTAACGGATGATAACGACGCTGCCCTTGCCGATCTCGCCACGCTCGAGCGACGTGAGCATATCCTCTTCGCAGTCGTACACCTTGGCCGTACCCTTGAAGTAGAGTCCCTCCTTGCCCGTGATCTTGGCGACCGAGCCTTCCGGCGCGAGGTCACCGCGCAGGATACGGATGTGGCCGCTGCTCTTGAGTGGACGCTCGAGTGGGTGGATGATCTTGTGGTTGTCCGACAGCTCCGGCACGTCCTGGATGTTCTCGGCCAGTGTCTTGCCCGTGACAGTGAGGCAGTCGCCGTCGATCACGCCCTTCTTGAGCAGGTACTTGAGCACGGCAGGCGTGCCACCGATGCGGTGGACGTCCTCCATCACGTACTTGCCACTCGGCTTGAGGTCCGCGAGGAACGGCACACGCTCGCTGATCTCCTCGAAGTCGTCGATGCTCAGAGGCACGCCAGCGGCACGCGCCATGGCGATCAAGTGGAGCACGGCGTTCGTGGAACCGCCAAGCGCCATGGTCACAGCGATGGCGTTGTCGAAAGCCTGGCGGCTCAGGATGTCGCGTGGCTTGATGTCCTTCTCCAGCAGGTGGCGAATCGCCTTACCGGCCGTGATACACTCCTGGCGCTTCTCCTCCGAGTCGGCAGGGTTACTCGACGAGAAAGGCAGCGACAGACCGAGCGTCTCGATGGCCGTGGCCATGGTGTTGGCCGTGTACATGCCACCGCAGGCGCCGGCGCCTGGGCACGAGTTACGCACGATATCTTGGCGCTCCTCCTCCGTGATGCGGTTCGCAATGTACTCGCCGTAGCTCTGGAAGGCCGACACAATGTCGAGCGGCTCGCCCTTCATGGAGCAGCCGGCACGGATCGTGCCGCCGTACACCATGAGCGCCGGGCGGTTCACACGCGCCATGGCGATCACACAGCCAGGCATGTTCTTGTCGCAGCCCGGGATACAAATGTTGGCGTCGTACCACTGGCCACCCATGACGGTCTCGATCGAGTCGGCGATGAGGTCGCGCGACTGCAGACTGAAGCTCATGCCCGACGTGCCCATGCTGATGCCGTCGCTGACGCCGATGGTGTTGAAGCGCAGGCCAACCATGCCGGCCTCCTGGACGCCCTTCTTCACCTCTCCGGCGAGGTCCAGCAGGTGCATGTTGCACGGGTTGCCTTCCCACCACATGCTGGCGATGCCGACTTGCGCCTTGCTCATGTCTTCCTCCGTGAAGCCCGTGCCGTAGAGCATGGCCTGCGACGCGCCCTGCGCCTTGGGCTGCGTGATGCGGGCGCTCGTGTGGTTGATGGGGATCTCACCGCCCGAGGCGGCGGCCGCGAAGCCGCGGCGCAGGGAGGGGCCGGCGGCCGCGCGGACGCTCGCGGCGGCGGCGGGGGAGCAGAGATTCCGAAGCATGGCGGGCGATGCGGGCTGTGCGAATCGGAGAGTGAGGATGCGGAGGCGAGGCGGTGGCTGCACGCGCGTGCGGATCCCAAGACAGGCGAGCGGAGGAATGCGCTCGTGGTGGATCGCCGGGATCGTCCGCAGGTTCCTGAGGTTTGGGCGGCGTCGCTTCGAGGTGTTTGGACAAACCGCCGGCACGAAGAGCTACGGACGCGTGTGATTGGCTGGTTTGGGGCTTGCACGATTCAAAAATGAATTGCAAGCGCGAAGTTTTCGCGATCACTCAAGGGTGAGTTGAAGTGGGAAAAATTACCGATAGAGAGGGGGGGGGGGGGGTT
>JAADXN010000490.1:0-22134 GCA_023337875.1 Pythium apleroticum | reverse complement strand
GCATGCCTCCCCACTGCCGGATCTTTCCAACGCCAGTGTTTGAGTGTTGAAGCGCGCTTGAAGCTCGTCAAGATCCTCGGCGAAGTCCACATATTATAAGCCGAGCAACCCGGAATCTTTGTACACGCGTTGCCTTCAGTTCAGCGACGACAAGGCGTTGCAAGGCGCTTTATTCACTCCGTGTGTTTACCTCATTTTTGAGGAATACGAACAGCTACTGCAACGGAACCACCAAGCTACGTCCAGCACTTCTCGCCCGCGTAGCCGATCCAGCGATGCGGCGGCGTCTTGCTCTGCCCCACGAAGAACACGGGCGTGTTCCCATCAGATCCTTCGTTGCAGCACACGGACCGCCAGTCTTGGCAGTGCTGGCGGATGTGTCGGTACAGTCGCTTCGTCTCACTCTGGCTGCAGCTTGGGAAGCCCAGTTCATCATCGTCGTCGAAGTCTCCGTCGTCATCGGCGTCGTCGTTTTCGTCGAGGGAGAGGTCTCCGAGCCTTGCGTCAAACGTCTCTGGCTCCGTGAAGCCCTTCCACTCGTCGCCGATGCCACGGCCCCAGTGCCAAAAGTGAGGCACGTACCCGAGCGTCTTCATCACGTACGATCTGTAGAAGGCCGAGCTCGAGCCAGCTTCTGCGGGGGCCGCCAGGTACTTGAACGGCGGACCCGAGCCTTCACCACGCGTGTCCATGTTATCACTGCGAGGAAGTTGCAGAAGACGAACGAGATCGCTATACAACGTGAAAGCGTCCTCCGACTCTGGCCAGGAACCCTCTTCAGCAGACTCCTGAAGCGGCGTGAGGAAGCCGTACTGGCTCGGGCGGTGGTAAATGCCCAGCTGCGGCCATTCCACCAAGTCTTCCTCCAAGTAGTTGGGCGGCATGTCGTCATACCGTCCGCGCATGGCCACGGTCTGCGGGTCTTGCTCCGCCCATTCTTCCTCAGCATCTCCATCGTCCGGGTCCTCGATGCCGTGGTCTTCTTGGAAATTTTCCACGTTGTAGGAGACGCCAGTAGAGAAGTCGAAGCTCTGCAGGACCAGCCTGCGCCACAGAGCCTTGCTCTCCACTGGATGCAGCAGCGTCGCCAGCTCCTTGCTTACAAAGCGCAGGTTCAATAGCGTCTTCCACGTCACTGAAATATCGGAGACCGTCCCGTCGTAGGCCTTGTCTTCGTCTGGATTAAGGTCCTTGGGGACTGGCAGGAACTCGACGATACTCGTCCAGATCGCTGCATCGAGCGCCGCGACGGCGCGTGCAGCCGAGGGAGCGAGCGTCTGTCGCTTGGGGCTGCGTGGGTCGTTGTCTTCCATTTGCGCCGTGAGCGATTGAGTGCAGATTGGCAAATGCGCTTCTGCAGGACTGAGTCGTGAGTCATTATGGTGCAGGAGTTCGATTATGTTGCGCAAAATGATTCCTGAGCTGAAGAGTGATGATCTTTAGACGACCAGGCCATGCTAATTAGAAGAGAAAGTACAAATAGCTTCAGATGGTGACTCATTGAGAGACGGCAACGACGGATGGAAACCTCACGTTACCGAAAGAGTAAGCCCACCCCAAGCACAGACGAGAGCCGACGAGCCACGCGACTCCGCCGCTCGAACCGTTGTGGCGTTGGACGCTGCGATCTGGGCCAGCATCGTCGAATTCCTGGCCACTATCCACCCAGCTCACTCAGTCGAAAGGCTGTCCACATTTCTACGAGACAGCACACAGACCGCCAGTCTCTGCAATGTTGACGGATGTGTTGGTGCAACCGCGTCGCCTCGCCAACGTTGCAACATGGAAAACCAAATTCGTGACTGCCGTCGAAGCTCGCTTGATCGATGTCCGCTACCTTAGTGCGCCCATCGCGGAACTGGTGTTTCAGACTGGCGTCGAACGCGTCAGGATCAGCGAACCCCTTCCACTCTCCGCCAATTCCTCTGCCACGCTGCCAAAAGTGAGGCACGTATCCAAGCGCCTTCATCAAGTAAAACCGGTGATAAGCCGAACTCGATCCTGACTCCACCGGGGCCGCGAGACACTTGAAGGGCGAGAACGAGTCTTCGCCACCGGTCTGCATAGTTCCGCCGCGAGGCAACAGGAGCAAGCGAACGAGATCCCCGAACAGCGTAAAAGCATCTTCCGCGTCTGGCCACGACGTCTCTGCTTCTTCCGGCGTCTCCTGAAGCGCCGTGAGGAAGCCGTACTGGCTCGGACGGTGGTAAATGCCCAGCTGCAGCCATTCCAACAAATCCTCCTCGAGGTAGTTGGGTGGCATGTTGTCATACCGTCCGCGCATGGCCACGGTCTGCGGGTCTTGCTCCGCCCATTCTTCTTCAGCGTCTCCATCGTCCGGGTTCGCGACGTCGTGCTCTTCTTGGTGGTTTTCGACATTGTAGGAGACGCCAATAGAGAAGTCGAAGCTCTGCAACACCAGCCTGCGCCACAGAGCCTTGCTCTCTATTGGATGCAGCAGCACCGCTAGCTCTCTGGTCACGAGTCGCAGATCTAGCAGCGTCTTCCACGCCACTGAAACATCGGAGACCGTGGCGTCGTAGTTCGTGTGTTCGCTCGGGTTCAGGTCCTTGGGGACGGGCAGGAACTCGATTATAGTCGTCCAGATCGCAGCGTCCAGCGCCGCCTTGACGCGCGCATGTGAGGGAGCGAGCGCCTCTCGCTTTGGGCTGCCCGGGTCGATGTCTATGTCTTCTACTTGCGCTGTGCGATGGAGTGCACATAGGCAAATGGTCGGAGCTTGCTGTACTGTCTTGTTACTTCGCGCAACTGGGGGTTTGAACGAGGACCATGAGAAGCTAATCGAAAGAAGAGGAGGCCGGTGACGAGTCACGAGCAGCGCAACTGATAACTCCGGCGCCTACCTGCTGAGACATCATCGAGTCTCAGCCGACGCCCAAGTAGCCACGTGTGGTTTAGGAGTCGAGTGTACGATACCCAGAACTGAGGCCGAAGACGCAGGTCTCCGAGGGCGGGTGAGATTGCAATTCGTCAAGACCCGCAATAAAGACCTCAAGTATACCGTGTTCGCATTGATTTTCAGACTCATCTGAATCGCAACAGATTTATTGACTGTTGTTGGTGTGTCTCGCCCACTCTTACCGCGTCCTCGTGTCCCACTGGGACTCCCAGAGCCTCGCGAACTTCCTGGCCAAGCTACTGTCAACAGCCGACACGACGGAATCACTAAGCTACGTCCAGCATCTTCTCGCCCGCGTAGCCGATCCAGCGGTGCGGCGGCGCCTTGCTCTGCCCCACGAAGAACACGGGCGTGATCCCATCAGATCCTTCGTTGCAACACACGGACCGCCAGTCTCGGCAGTGCTGGTGGATGTGTCGGTACAGTCGCTTGGTGTCACTCAAGCTGCAGTGTGGGAAGCCCAGTTCATCAGCATCGTCATCGCCAAAGCTCCCACCGTGGCCGTGGTCCCCAAGCCTCGCTTCAAACGTCTCTGGCTCCGTGAAGCCCTTCCACTCGTCGCCGATGCCACGACCCCGGTGCCAAAAATGAGGCACGCACCCGAGCGTCTTCATCACGTACGATCCATAGAAGGCCGAGCTCGAGCCAGCTTCTGCAGGCGCAGCGAGGTACTTGAACGGCACATCCGTACCTTCGCCACCGGTTTCCATGCCGCTACTACGAGGCAGTTGCAGCAGCCGGACGAGATCGCTATACAACGTGAACGCGCTCTCCTGCTCTGGCCACGATCCCTCTTCTTTGGACTCCTGCAGCGCCGTGAGGAAACCGTACTGGCTAGGACGGTGGAAAACCCCGAGCTGAGACCATTGTACCAAGTTTTCATCCAAGTAGTCGGGCGGCATCTCGTCATACCGTCCGCGCATAGCCACTACCTGTGGATCTTGCTCTGCCCCTCCTTCCTCAGAGTCCCCAGCGTCGCCCGGGTCCTCGATGCCGTGGTCTTCTTGGTCTCTTTCCATATTGTAGGAGGCGCCAATAGAGAAGTCGAAGCTCTGCAGCACCAGCCTACGCCACAGAGCTTTGCTCTCCACTGGATGCAGCAGCGCCGCTAGCTCCTTGCTCACAAATCGCAGGTTCAATAGCGTCTTCCACGTCGCTGAAACGTCGGAGACAGCGGCGCCGTAGGCCTCGCCTTCGTCTGGATTGAGGTCCGTGGGGACTGGCAGGAACTCGATGATGGTCGTCCAGATCGCAGCGTCCAGCGCCGCGACGGCGCGCGCAGCTGAAGTAGTGAGCGCCTGACGCTTGGGGCTGCGTGGGTCGTTGTCTTCCATTTGCGCTGTGGGGTGCAGATGCAGATCGTCAAATGCTCTGGCTGACCACGGACTACCTACCCGCTTTGCCTTACAGTACTGTAGTGACTCAGTATCAGCTGGATCTTATGGTGCAGGAGCTGCGGCCTGTCCGGTTACGTTGCGCAGTTTGTGTCTGAGTGAGTGATGGTCGTCGCAACCAAAGACCAAGCGAGGCTAATCAGAAGAGAAAGTACGAATAGCTCGAAATGCCGCGCCTCCATTTGACGGCGGCGAGAACGGAGGCAGTCGCAGTGGTTGTGGCGATATGGACTAGTTCTGCACTCGTTCAAGTATAAACATATACTTTACGTCCACGTCTTCTCGCCCGCGTAGCCGAACCATCGATGCGGCGCTGCCTTGCTCTGCCCGACAAAAAACACCGGAGTCTCCCCGTCCCAGCCGTTGTTGCAGCACACAGATCGCCAGTCTTGGCAGTGCTGCCGGATGTGCCAGAACAGTCGCTTCGCTTCGCTCCCCGTCCTCAATGGAAATCCCAATTCAGAGTCGTTGTCGTAGTCGTCGGGGTTCTCGTCGAACTTCGCTTCGTACGCTTCTGTTTCCGTGAATCCCTTCCACTCGTCGCCGATGCCACTGCCGCGGTGCCAAAAGTGAGGCGCGTAGCCCAGCGTCTTCATCACGTAAAAGCGGTAAAACGCCGAACTGGAATCGGCCTCCGCCGGGGCCGCGAGGTACTTGAACGGCGAAGACGAGCCTTCGCCGCCAGTCTCCATACTCTCGCTGTCGGGCATTTGCAGCAGTCGAACGAGATCACCAAACAGCGTGAATGGATCTTCGGCTTCGGGCCACGACGCCCCGCGTCGCTTCTTCTGCAGCGCTGTGAGGAAGCTGTACTGGCGTCGTCGATGCGAGATTCCGAGCTTGGGCCATTCCACCAAATTCTCCTCCAGGTAGTTGCGCGGCATCCTGTCATATCGGCCACGCATGGCCACGCGTTGTGGCCCAGTGGGTACAACAGGACCCTCAGTCTCAGTCTCTGCGTCTTCACCTTGATCTTCATGGCACTGGACCATAGCGTCGTCACCGTCGTCACCGTCTTCACCGTCTTGATCATCTGGATCGATCATGTCGTGTTCGTCGTGGTGGTTTTCCACGTTGAAGTAGTCGCCAGCGGAGAAATCGAAGCTCTGGAGCACCAGCTTCCGCCACAGGCTCACATTCTCCACTGGATGCAGCAGCGCCGCCAGTTCCTTCGTCACGAGCCGCAGATTCAGCAGCGTCTTGTACGTCGCCGTGACCTCTGCGACCGCAGCCTCGTCCTGTGTGACGCACGTGTACCACTCGGACTGCGTCTCCGACTTCGTGAGCTGCTTGGGTGCCGGCAGGAAGTCGATGATACTCATCCAGATCGCATCGTCCAGCGCCGCAACGGCCCGCGCAGCTGATGGAGTTAGCGCCTGGCGCTTGGGGCTGCGTGGGTTTGCGTCTGCTTTGCTGGGAGTTTGCATCGCCGCTTGTCGACAGAGGAGCTCGTTGTGAAATGTCTGAATCGTCCGACCTGAACACGTTGTGTCGGACTGTCTTGTGGCATGGCCGAGTCATTACAGATGAGCGTTCCTGCAACGTAAACTCATTTTGGTTCACTATGGTATGACTATGTTGCGGCGTCTTATGGTGCTGATCGATTAGCTCCTCCTCCACCAGATCTCAGCTCCGCTTGCTGAGTTACCAGCCCCTGGCGGTGACTCACTACGTGCTGACTACTTCATGCTGACTTGAGATCTGTTGAAGTGCATCTGAACTGCAGCTCTTTGGGAGCCCTGCATGCTTTCATTCTACCAGGAGCTGCCCATTCGTATCATGCAGAATACCCGCCACTCGGCCGGCCATGCCGTTGCGGCGCTCGACGATGTCCTCTGGAAGAATATCATCGAGTTTCTACCGATGCCCAAGGACCTGAACCCAAACGAAATCAAGAACTACGACGCCACGGTCTCCGATATTGTCGCGACGTACAAGACGCTGCTGAATCTGCGGCTCGTTACCAAGCAACTAGCGACGCTGCTGCATCCAACAGAGAACAAGGCGCTGTGGCGCAGGCTGCTGCTCCAGAGTTTCGACTTCTCCGTCGAAACGCGCGGCTTCAACACCGACTTCCACGTTGATTATCCCAGGAACCGAGGCGGCGTGAGACGAGGTCTCCGATACATTGAGGAAGTGTGGGCAGACGGAGATCCTCGTGTAGACGCCATGCGAGGACGGCGCGATCGCCGGCCGGCCGAGTACTTGGAAGAAGACCTCGTTCAGTGGCCCAAGCTCGGGATCTACCTTCGCGCGAGCCAGTACGGATTCCTCACCACAGTCCAGCAATCACTCTCGCAAGCCGTGTGGCCTGAGTCGGAAGACGCCTTCAGTCTCTTTGGCGATCTCGTTCGACTGCTGCAGCTGCCTCACGGGTGGGAGATGGAGGCCCGGGGCGAAGGCTCCGATACGACGTTCAAGTTCCTCGCCGCACCGACGGAGGCGGACTCGAGTTCCCCGTTCTACTGCTTCTACGTGATGAAGACGCTCGGATATGTGCCTCATTGTTGGGACTGGGGCCGTGGAATCGGCGGCGAATGGAAGGGATTCACTGAGCCAGAAGCGTTCGACGCCAGTGTCAAGAACCAATTCCTGGGCAGACGCATGAACGACGATATGGAGCGAGACGCGGGTTTTGATGACGACGAGCAGTTCGCGTTTCCAGGATGCAGAGTGGGCGGTGCGAAGCGTCTGTACGGCCACATCCGCGAACACTGCCAAGACTGGCGCTCTGTGTGCTGCAACGAAGGCTCGGATGGATATACGCCGGTGTTTTTCGTTGGCGAAAGCCAGGCGTCGCCCCACCGGTGGATCGGCTACGCGGGTGGGAAATGCTGGACGTAGTGAAAGCCAACGTTGAATGGTTAAACGGACCTAGTCAAGTCGATAGCCATGTCACCAGTGTGCGACTTCGCGGGGACGAGGACGAGCTAGCGTGGCTCAAATCCGTCGCCTCAGCTTTCTAAGGCCGGCATTCCTCGTCCACGTAGCCGATCCACCGATATGGCGGCGCCTTGCTCTTCCCCACGAAAAACAAGGGCGTGTTGCCAAGCTGGTCCTCCATGCAAGACGCCGATCGCCAGTCTCGGCAGTACCGACGGATGTGCTGATACAGTCGCTTTGCCTCATCAACGCTGCAGCGTGGGAAGGAAGAGCCGTAACTGCATCCGAAGCCCACAGGATTGATGTCTTTTGGTCCCGAGAATCCCTTCCACTCCTCGCCAATACCACGACCCCAGTTCAAGAACTCGCATGCGAACCCCAGAGTCTCCATCAAATCAAATCGGTTCTCGTGAGGCGAAAACGCGGCCGATCGCGCAGGTGCCGCGAGGTACTTGAGCGGCTGATTCGAGTAGTCGCCAAAAGTCCCCATGCTCCCACTGTGGGGCATCAGCAGTAGCCGCACGAGATCACCGAACAGCGAGAATGCGTCTTCCTGGTGTGGCCACTCGCCTTCAGGAGGCTGCTGCTGCTGCTGGAGTTTTCTGAGGAATCCGTACTGGCTCGGGCGATGGTAGATCCCCAGTTTGGACCAGTTCACCAAGTCTTCCTCCAAGAAGAAGCGCGGCTCACGGTTGTACGTTTCAGTGTCCTCGTCTTCGCTGCCGTCCTCATCGCGCCACGCGAGGGCACGCTCTTGGATATTGCGATTGTATTGAAAGTTTTCCAGATTGTAAGAGCGATCGCCCACGCTGAAGTCGAAACTCTGCAGCACCAGTCTGCGCCACAGTGCCTCGTTGTCGACTGGATGCAGCAGCGCCGCCAGCTCTTTGGTCACGAGTCGCAGGTTCAGTAGCGTGGTATACGTTGCCTCGATATCGGAGACCGTGGCGTCGTAGTTCGTTGCGTCGCTGGGGTTCAGGTCTCTGGGAATCGGCAGGAACTCAATGATGCTCGTCCAAACTGTATCGTCCAGCGCCGCGACGGCACGGGCAGTCGACGAGGCCAGCGCCTGGCGTTTGGGGCTGCGTGGGTCGGCTTCGTGCTGGGCGCTGGGCGCTTAACATCGGTAATTCGAGGTGGAAAGAAGAGTGAGAAAAAATGGGTGGAACTCCCGTCGATCTGGCCCAGCGACTCGTCTCTACGTAGTGCGACGTACAGTACAGCAGCACAAGCGGGTGAGTCATTATTGAATACTTCGCAGTAGCAGGAAGATGAGTCACTCGTTGGTACTGTACAGAAGTTGATTCTTGTTGGCAACTTCAAGGGATTCACGTCAGGGAATCCAGCCACTCGTTGCTCTCTTCATCTGCAAGCTCTCAATGCAAATGTTAGCCACCACAACAAAGCGGCATCCGCTGCTGCAGCACACCGCACGCAGTCACACTCGATCATCAAATGTATTGGAACACATCAAAGCATGGTTTCAGGGTTCCTTTAGCCTGGCCCCAGGTCCTCTTCCGTTCCTGTCCTCGCTGTCGTTGGCACTTGGACCTCCACCGCTCCTTGCATGGCCAGCAACCGGTGATTCACCGTGCCACACGGGCCTGGATGATGTCATTCTCAGTGATATCACCACGCCTAATGCCTTCAAGCACCCGTGGCAGTTGGCTCGGCCACGGAAGATCGCGCACGTGCGTGAACAGCGCTGGGAAGCCACGTTGCAGAACCAGTGTGAGATGGAGCCGCTGCTGTCGTGACAGCGACGCCATCGTTTGGTCGATGCAAGGGTGGCAACTAGCAGTGTCCTGGGCTTAATCGACCGCCGAGCGAGCTCACAGTTTTCCACGAAGAACCGGACAAGCTCCACATTTCCGCTGCGTGCGGCTACCAGCAAGGCGTCAGCGCGATCCCTGTGACTCATTTTGTGGTGCATGCCCGAGTGGTTATCGCTGGAGTTGGTCTCTCTCATAGCTCGCAGCAGAGCTCGATTGGTTACTCTCCTCGGGCAGCAATCCGGGTGGAAGGCGTCGTGGATTTCTCGGCAAAGCAAGAGGTTACCACTTTCAGCGGCATGACACAATGCGGGTGCCGCGAAGAGCCGCAGACACAAGCGTTCGCTCGCGCTTTCCGCGCCAGAGCTCTTCTCCGCGATGTTGGCGAGGATGAAACGGACAAGTTCGTGGTTGTCGCGCGCAGCCTGGTTAAACATTTGGCCGAAGCAATATTCATAGAGCTCGAACTTTCTCGTTCGTGAGTCGGAACACTTCACTTTCGTCGGAACGGGCCTGTCCGCGACTTGCTTTTGCAAATGCCCATTCGCTTCGAGAAGTTCCGGTTGGTCGTCGATAAGCCTCATGAGCTCCTCCATCGTGGCGCCTCGCCAATCGACGAACCCACCGGCGTACCAGTCTGGAAATACAGACTTCCTGACCGCCAAGGCGACATGTCGAGGCAATCCAAACGAAAAGTGCGCGAAGCCGTACAGTCTGCCCTTCCACGCCTCAGTATGATGAGAAACCAGCCAGCACATGACAGCTTCCATTTCCAGTCGACGCGTCTTGGATCGCTTCGACTCCGTGTAGCTGAACGCCACCTGCTTGAGTAGACACCACGGCCACGACTCGAAGACTCCGTGGCGCTCAAGCCACTGCAACTGCTCCACGGTGCCTTCAATCGCCACGAAACGAACGACTTTGTCCATACGGAATAGAGGCATCTTTTGAATGCTCGCGGACGGGTTCTGGCGACGGACCTCAATAATGGAATCGGTGACATCGAATCGATTCTGAAGCACCGCCAGCGCCAGCCACTCGCCGCTGATCAGTGCGTTCTTGAACCTCCAACGCGGCGGGGTGAGATGATGCGACTGCGTCCACTTGCGTGACAGATTGATCAGCTTGGTGTAGTTCTCGGTCTCGAACTGCAGCAGCAGCGTGGGCAGACCACGCTGAAAGCTCATGATCTGCTGCCACAGCGACTTGAGCGTGAGCACACGAGGAGCGGCGGACGGCTCCATTGGTGTTGGCGACGGTGTGGGCGCTCCTGGTAAAGAGGACGAATGTGGACTGCAAGTTGGAATGGTCTTTGATTGTGGGAGGAGGGATTGATTGATGGAGTGGGCTGATTGATGCCTTGACGAGACCAATTCCAGAATGACGGCTTCACTCTACGCATCGGTGCGGAAAGGTCTTGCTTTCGCCCACGAAAAACACCAGCGTGTACCCGTCCGAGTTGCTGTTGCAGCACGCAGACCGCCAGTCTCTGCAGTGCTGACGGATGTGTTGGAACAGTAGCTTCGCGTCGCTCACACAGCAGTTTGGGAACTCAAAATCGTCCTCGACGTCATCAAAGCTCCCATCACCGGCGTCGTCCCCGTCCTCGTCGACGAGTTGGCTCGTGATACACGCCTCCAGTTCCTCTGGCTCCGTGAATCCCCTCCACTCGTCACTGATGCCGCGGCCCCAGTGCCAGAAGTGGGGCACGTACCCGAGCGTCTTCATCACGTAGGACTGATAAAACGTCGAGTTCACGTTCGCTTCAGTCGGCGCGGCCAGATACTTGACGGTCGTATCACAGCCTTCACCGCCAGCCTCCATCCCTTCGCCGTGCGGAAGCTGGAGCAGTCGAACGAGATCACCAAACAGCGAGAACGCGTCTTCCGACTCGGGCCATGACTGGGCAGCCGCCGGTTGCTGCTGGAGAGCCGTGAGGAAGCCGTACTGGCTCGGGCGGTGGTGGATCCCGAGCTTGGGCCAGCTCACCAAGTCTTCCTCGAGGTACTCCGCCGGAAGGTCGTCATAACGACCCCGCATGGCCACCACCTGTGGGTCTTCATCGTCTTCGGCCTCGTCCTCTGGGTCGCTGGAGCGTTCAAGGCCGCACTGATCTTGGTGGTTCTCCACGTTAAAGCGATCGCCGCCGTCTACTGAGAAGTCGAACCCTTGCAGCAAAAGCCTGCGCCATAGTGCCGCGTTGCCCGCTGGATGTAGCAGCGCCGTCAGCTTCTTGCTCACGAGCCGCAGATCGAGCAGCGTCTTCCACGTCGCCACAATATCCGCAACAGCGGCATCGTAGTGCGCGATCCTGGTGTGCCACTCGACTTTGCTGCCGCCGCTGTTGGTCAATTCGACGTCCTTGGGCATCGGCAGGAACTCAATGATGCTCGTCCAGATCTCATCGTCCAGCGCTGCGACGGCAGTGGCGGCGGAGGCGTGGATATGCAGGGGACCTGTCGCCTGGCGCTTGGGGCTGCGCGCGTCGCCGTCTCCTCGCGTGGTCTCCATCCTGCGGCGCGCGCGCTCTGCGTGGAATGGAACGTCTTCGGTGAACAACGTGTGACTCCTCTTGTGAAGCAGTCCATGTGGCCTTTTTAATACGTGTTAGGCTAGCTTAGTTTGAGAGTTGGCTGTCGTCCCGCCAAACCTCGATCAAATCATTTTATATCATACAGCAGAGGTTTCCAGGTGGCGCGAACGTTGGACGTTGGCGCCAACGCCAACAAAAGCGCATCAAAAACCACCGACGAAATCCCAACAAAACCAACAAACGCTACCAACAAACATGGCGGCGCGAGGCGGAGGCGGCGGAAATGGAGGAAGCGGCGGCGGAAAGGACGGCTTCCGCAGCGGCTTCAACGACCGCAATAACTCGTACAGACGCGCCATGTCCAAGGGCAGCGGCGGGGGCGGCAGTGGCGGCTCGGCGTGGGCTCGCAGCTCGCAGGGAGCGCGCGCCAACGCGGCGACGGCACGCAGCGGACGCGGCATGAACGAAGCCAAACAGTACGCGCTGCGCATGGGCGACGCGCTGGACAAGAAAATGGGGTTCCCGCTTTTGTCGGAGGTGCTGCAGGAGCAGGCGGACGCCTCGGAGGCGGCGCTGGAGGCCGTCACGGCCACAGACGAGCAGCCGCCGCGACTCGGCTGGCTGTTGAACATGCGCGCGTGTACGCTTCCCGACGTCGCGGAGGGGAAATACGAGGTCAGCGCCGTGGAACTGTACTTCCTGGAGCAGGACGGCGCGGCGTTCAAGACGCGCGTGGTGTACCAGCCGTACTTCTACGTGAAAGCGGAAGAGAACCGGTCGCAGGAGGCCATCGCGTACTGCACGAGGAGGTTCGAAGGACTCATCGCCAAGGCCGAGCGCGTGCTGATGGAGGACCTGGACATGCCCAACCACCTGAGCGGCAAGAAGGCGGTATTTGTCAAGCTCAGTTTCTTCACGGTCGCGGATCTCGTGAGCGTCAAACAGGCGCTGGCGCCGCTGGTCGAGCAGAACCAAGCGCAGCAGAGGGCGCGCCAGGCGTACGAGCTGCAGGGCGGCGTGACGAGCCACCAGAAGAGCGAGGCGGCCATGTTGGAGGAGGAGCTGCTCACGGGCAGCCACGCTGCAGGGCCGGCGGGAGGAGCCAGCGGAGGAGACGAGAGCGAGTCGGCACTGCTGGAGCTGCGGGAGTACGACGTGCCGTACGCCATGCGCGTGGCCATCGACCTGGATATCCGCGTGGGCGCGTGGTACCACGTGACGTACAACGCGTCGGCGCCGTACGCGCCCAGCGACGTCGTGCGGCAGCCTGAGCTCGTCGACAAGGCCGAGCCCGTGGTGTGTGCGTGGGATATCGAGACTACAAAGGCGCCGCTCAAGTTCCCGGACGCGCAGACCGACCAGATCTACATGGTGTCGTACATGATCGACCGCCAGGGCTACTTGATCGTGAACCGCGAGTTCGTGTCGGAGGACATCGACGACTTTGAGTACACGCCGAAGGAAGACTACCCGGGCCCGTTCATCGTGTTCAACGAGCCGGATGAGAAGGGCCTCATCCGACGCTTTCTCGACCATTTGATCGACGAGAAGCCCCACATCTACGTGACGTACAACGGCGACTTCTTCGATTGGCCGTTTCTGGACGCGCGCTGCACGTTCCACGACATCAACTTGGCGAGAGAGCTGGGCGTGGAGCTGGACCAGCGCTCGGGCGAGTACCGTGGCCGCTCGAGCGTGCACTTGGACGCGTTCTGCTGGGTCAAGCGTGACTCGTACTTGCCACAGGGCAGCCAGGGTCTCAAGGCCGTTACCAAGTACAAGCTCGGGTACGATCCGGTGGAAGTCGACGCGGAAGACATGCTGCCGTTGGCGCGAGACGACCCGCATCGAATGGCCTCGTACTCGGTCTCCGATGCCGTCGCAACGTTCTACTTGTACGACAAGTACGTGCACTTGTTCGTGTTCTCCCTGTGTACGATCATCCCGCTCAACAGTGAAGACGTGCTGCGCAAGGGCTCCGGCACGCTGTGTGAGGCGCTGCTCATGGTCGAAGCGTTCCGTTGCAACATCATGTGTCCGAACAAGTCGACGAGTGGGCCCGAGCAAAACGAGATGTTCCACAAGGGCCACCTCGTCGAGAACGAGACCTACGTCGGTGGCCACGTCGAGTGTCTCGAGAGTGGCGTGTTCCGCGCGGATTTCAACTACGACTTCAACTTGGTCCCGACGGCGTTCGAGCAGCTTCAACAACATCTCGACCGTGACCTGCGTTTCGCCATCGAAGTCGAGATGGAGCTCCAGATGGACGACGTCGCCAACTACGACGAAGTCCGTCGTGAGATCTTTGAGCAGCTTCAAGGGCTCAAGGAGAAGCCGCATCGACGCGAGCAGCCACTGATTTACCACTTGGATGTCGCTGCGATGTACCCAAACATCATCTTAACGAACCGCCTGCAGCCGTGCGCGATCGTGAACGAGGCTGACTGCGCGGCGTGTGTGCACAATACTGAGTGTGGTAGCTCAGCACTCGCGCAGAAGCGCAAGACGCAGGAAGAGATCAACAACAGCTCATGCCAGCGTACGATGGACTGGGTGTGGCGAGGAGATTACTATCCAGCATCACGAGCTGAGTACAATGCGATCAAGACACAGCTGGAGTACGAAAACTTTGCGCCCGGAGCGGCCTACAACGGCGGTGGCGCTGCTGAAGGAGCCCCAAGTGAGGGAAAGACGCCAGCTCTTGTGCCCTTCCGCAATCTACGAGCTGACCGCCAGCGCCAGGTCGCGAAGAACCGTTTGAAGAACTACTGCTCCAGTGTCTACAAGAAGACCAAGGTCACGTCGGAGGAGAAGCGGAGTGCGACCGTTTGTATGCGTGAGAACCCGTTCTACGTCGACACAGTGCGTGCTTTCCGTGATCGTCGTTACGAGTACAAGACCCTGACGAAAGTCTGGAAGGGCAAGCAGAGCCAAGCGGACAAGAACAACGATCTGCTCGGTAAAATCGAAGCCGGCACCAAGGCGCTCGTGTACGACTCACTGCAGCTCGCCCACAAGTGTATTCTGAACTCCTTCTACGGCTACGTCATGCGTAAGGGCGCGCGCTGGCACTCGATGGAGATGGCAGGTATTGTGACCCACACGGGTTCGCAGATCATCACGAACGCCCGCAGACTCGTGGAGCAGATCGGCCGTCCGCTGGAGCTGGATACTGATGGTATTTGGGCGATCCTGCCGAAGAGCTTTCCCGAGAACTTCAGCTTCTTGCTCAAGGATGGCAAGACCAAGAAGCGCATTTCGTACCCGTGTGTCATGCTGAACGCGCAAGTGCAGAACGAGTTCAACAATCCGCAGTACCATGAACTGGATCCGGCTACCGGTCAGTTTCGAGTTAAGAAGGAGTGCTCGATCCTGTTTGAGGTCGACGGACCGTACAAGGCGATGGTCGTGCCGGCATCCACGGAAGAGGGCAAGCTGCTGAAGAAGCGATACGCCGTGTTCAACTTCGATCACTCGCTCGCGGAACTCAAGGGCTTCGAGTTAAAGCGTCGTGGTGAGCTCCAGTTGATCAAGGCATTCCAGTCCCAAGTGTTCGAGTGCTTCTTGGACGGCTCGACGTTGGAAGAGTGTTACGCCAGTGTCGCGAGTTGTGCGAACCGATGGCTCGATGTTATTGACACGCGAGCCCAGAATATGCACGTGGAAGAAGTGCTCGCCCTGTTGACGGAGAACAAGAGCATGTCGGGGCGTCTTGAAGACTACGATGGCCAGAAGTCGACTTCGATCACGACGGCGCGACGACTGGGCGAGTTCCTGGGTGCTGAGATGATCAAGGACAAGGGTCTGACGTGTAAAATGATTATCGCCTCGAAGCCTGCGGGCGAGAAGGTGACTGAGCGAGCGATTCCAACGGCGATTTTCTCAGCGGAGGAGCCAGTGAAGCGCCACTTCCTCAAGAAGTGGCTCAAGGACCCGAACATGCAGGACTTCGACGTACGCAGCATTCTCGACTGGGACTACTACCGCGGTCGCTTCGCCTCGACGGTGCAAAAAATCATCAGTTTGCCTGCTGCCTTCCAGAACGTGAAGAACCCTGTGCCGCGTATCGAACTGCCTGACTGGATGCGAAAGCAAGTGCGCGAGAAGAACGCCAAGCACCAGCAGGGCAGTCTGAACGGCTTCATCGTGAGCAAGAAGAAGAACAACCACGACTTCGTGGCCGAGCTGATCGACATGGAGGACCTTGGAGGGCGCTCTGTGCGGACGAGTAAGCCCAAGGGAAAGAAGAAGTCTGGTAAAACGAGTGATGGAGACGACAACGACACGTCCCCGACGAGCGACGGCGGCGATGACGCGAACAGCACGGAGGACATCGACGAGGCGACGCCAGAGAAGGAAGTTGCGCCAGTGAAGCTGGGCGAAGTCGACTTCCAGGAGTGGCTGCAGAACCGCAAGAGCAAGTGGAAGTCGATGCTTGTGCGTCGAAAGCGCCAGCGTGAAGAGCTGTCTCGAGGCATGATCGGCGACGGAGGCGCTGGAAACAAGCGTATGCGCATGACAAATGCTGCGTCGACAAGCACGGGTATCGGCATGGAGAACTTCGTGATGCGCAACACGACAAGTTTGCTCACTCAGGAAGCCTGGCAGATCGTGGAGATCCAGCCGGACACGCAGGCCGGCCTGTTCACGTGCTGGGTGGTGACAGGTGACTCGCAGTTGCTGCACCGTATCACGCTGAAGGTCCCACGTGTGTTCTACATCGATCTGAACCCTCAGCATTATGACAGCGCGTCGTCATCCCTCGAAGACTACCTTCCAGCGAACGTCGCGCGACGTGTGCTGCGTGTGTTGCCGCACGGCTCCTCATCCAAACCGCAGCAGGTGCTCGAGATCGTGCTCAGCGAGCAGCAATACCAGCAACACCAGAAAGAACTCGCACAGATCGTTGGCGATCCGTTGACGATCGCCGGTGTGTACGAGCTGCAGGTCGCTGCGCTCATGCGTGCGGTGTGTTCGCTCGGCTGTGTGGTTCGCGTGAAATCAGGAGGCGTTGTGTCTCTGACGAGCGAGAACACGTACGAATTGGAGGACCTGCAGTTCCAGTCGACGGTGCAGGTGCCGTACCTGCACCTGACCTCTTCCATGAACAGCACATCGGCTCCTGGTATGGTGTACACTCGCCGCGTGCTGCTGTACTTTGCCCAGCAGAACCGTCGCGCTGTTCTGGGACTTGTGGTGTTGCGTGATGAAGACGATGGCAATGAAGGAGCTGTTCAAGGCGAAGCTCGGATCTGGTACGTCGACCCGTTCTCTCCAACCAAGCCGCGTCGGTCCGAGATGGAGCATCTCTTCGCTCAGCTGCTGCAGGATGCGGCCGACGCCCAAGTGCCGAACGTGACGATGCAGCGATGCGAGTTCAAGGAGCTGAGTGTGGTGAAGACTGCAACCGAGGCCTTCAACGCTGCCAGCAGTGCGCTGTCCAAGATCGCGTCCGACAAGCAGGTCCACCAGCAGACGCCCACGATCGTGATCGCCCAGAGCTCTATCGCGTCGGGAAAACGACTCCGAGAGAAGATTCCGGGCCTTCACAGCTTCCCGCTGACGATGCTGCCGTGGCATGAAGAAGACGGGATGTTCCCAGCGCTGTCGTGGCGCCCTGTGCTCGCTGAGCGCATGCTCACACGATGGATGGAGATGGGACCGTATTTCCAGGACGTCCTCGAGTGTGCGCGATACGCCCACGTGCCCGTCGGTAACTTCACGGGCGACCACGCGCTGACGATTCTCGACATCCTGTACAGCCGCCTCCTGAGCAAGCACAAGCATCTGTGGTGGCACTCGACGACCTCGCTTCCTGACCTGGGCGGCCGTGAAGACGAACTGCTGGCGCTGCAACAGCAAGCGACGGGCGGAGGCCAAGCCTCGCTTCTCGTGCAGGTGGACAAGAAGACCACGACGGGCGACGCGGTGGTGTGTGCCAAGGGCTCCTACGTGGACATTTGTGTGGAGCTGCAGCTGGACGGACTGGCGGTGAATGCCCTGCTCGTGGCATCGCAGATCGACTCGATCGAAGGCATCTCGGCGGTTCACCAGGTTTCGCTAGACTTTGACGAGGCTGGCGGCGCGACGAATGCTGCGGAGGAGAGTGGCGACGGAGACGACCGATGTGAAGAGGCCTTCCGGTTGCTGCGCAGCATGGTCACGAACTTGTTCAAGGACTTTCTCACGAGCCGCAACAAGTTTGCGGACCACTTGCTGCAGCAGTTCTACCGCTGGCTGTGCTCGCCGCAGTCGCTTTCGTACGACCCGGCCCTCCACGCGCGCGTGAAGCAGCTCATGGAGAAGGTGTTCTTGCAGCTGCTCGCTGAGTTCCGTCGCCTCGGTGCGCAGATCGTGTTCGCCGACTTCAGCAAGATCGTGCTATGCACCAAGAAGGCTGACTTGGCGCAGGCGCAGACGTACGTGTCGTTTATCGTGCAGACCGTGCTGAGCAAGGAGCTGTTCCAGGTGCTGAGCCTGACGCCGAAGACGTACATGGCGCATCTCTTCTTCCTGGACGCGGAGAACTACGGCGGCGTGCTTCTCAAGTCGACGGGTCAGGACCAAGACGCCGAAGAGCAGGACGACGCCGAGACAAGTGACGACGATCTGGAGATCGTGTCCCACTGGAACATCGCCAACTACCTGCCGCGTGGTATCGACGACTACTTCCTGCTGCTCGTTGGCCAGTTCATTCGTCGCCGCGCCGAGTACAAGCGACGCGACCGCAACAAGCACAAGCACCACGACGACGACGCGGACGACGCTGACCAGACGCAGTTCGCGGAGGAAGACCAGGAGGCGGCGCTGAGTCCACTGGGCAAGTACTCGCAGCGTCTCGTGGCCAACTACTTCTCGGATAAACTGCTGCGCATCGTGCCGGAGATCCAGACCTACAACATGGGCATCGACAGCTTCCCGATCCACGCCGGCTCGCACCTGCTGCTGGAGAGCCCGTCGCTGGAGCTCGTCAAGTTCGTGAGCGCCGTGTTCCAGCTCGAGCCAAGCGTCGACGCGCAAGTGCAGAAGATGAAGCGCACGCTGCTCAAGCTGCTGCAAGTGAGCGAGTTCGCTGACCAGGCGCAGTTCCGCAACCCGTCGCTGTGCTTCGCCGTCTCGGACGTGATCTGCCAGAGCTGCAACCTGTGTCGCTCCGTGGATCTCTGCCGCGACCCGCAGCTCTTTAAGATCACAAACTCGAGCGCCAACGACCAAGCAGACGGCGAGAGAGAAGGCGCCGAGGCCGAAGGCTCGTCGACGACGTGGCACTGCCCTCGCTGCTTCGCGCTGTACGACAAGGCGTCTCTCGAGGCCCGCCTGGTCGAAATGGTGCAGGCCCAGTCCGTGCAGTACCAGCTCCAGGACCTCCAGTGCCGCAAGTGCGGACTGCCCGCCGAAAACAAAATGCGCGAGTACTGCACGTGCTCGGGCACGTACGCACTGCCACAAGGCGCCAAGGAGCGGCTCGTGGAGACGCTGCGGCTGCTGCACCGCGTCGCGCAGCAGCACGAGTTCGCGTGGCTGCTGGAGACCGTCGAGCGGCTCGAAATGGGCGTGATGTAGGTGGGATGGTCTGTTTTACAAAGAAATATTGAAGCCGGTTCATTTACATTTTCCACATTGCTCAGGTAGGTGATTGGATCTCAACTCGGATCTGAGTTGAGCACTTCAAATGGCCAACGGTTCTCAAAGCACATGAGCAACGACGCAGGGCTTTTGCTCCCATACGGCAGCGTGGATGAGGAGAAGCGAACATGCACAAACATGGCAAAGGCTGGAGCTCTGAGCCATACTGTAACATCTTCATCCGGACCTGGTGACTGCATGAGCCCCGATGTCTCCATTTGGGTCTGTTGGATGTATGTTGGCCGATGCGCCATTTTGTCATTTTGTTGGCTTTGGCGCCAACGCCGGAAGTTCGCGCCACCTGGAAACCTCGGTTAAATGGTAGTGTAGTCTTTAGTAGAGGTTTGGTGGGGGCCAATGCCCCGAGACGAAGCTAGCCTAAGAAAGGGAAAGGCTGCACGAACTGCTGCTGAGTGAGTCATCACACGTTGTGACTCACTTCCGCATCCAAGACGTTGAGCTCAAGCTCAAGTCACACGTTGTGGCTCACTTCCGCGAGCTCAAGCTCAAGCTTGGCCCACTTTCCATTCCACGCAGAGCCCGCGACGAAGGATGGAGACTACGAGCGAAGCTGACGGCTCGCGCAGCCCCAAGCGCCAGGCACTGGCTGCTGGTGCTGTGACGACGCTTGATGCTGCGATCTGGACGAATATCGTCGAGTTCCTGCCGATGCCCAAGGACCTGAACCCCGACGATCTGTCAAACTACGACGCCACGGTCTCCGAGATTGTGGCGACGTGGAAAACGCTGTTGAATCTGCGGCTCGTGAGCAAGGAGCTGTCGGCGCTGCTGCATCCAGTGGATAACAAGGCACTGTGGCGTCGTCTCGTGCTGCAGAATTTCGACTTCTCGGTCAGCGACGGCTACGGCTACAATGTAGAGAGCCACCACGATGGCACTGGCGAACACGAGGAACCGATTGATGCGGATCCCGAGGACCCGCAGATTGAAGCCTTGCGTGGACGACGTCATGAAGTTCCAGTGGAGTTCCTGGCCGAAGACTTGATCGAATGGTCCAAGCTGGGGATCTACCACCGCCCGAGTCAGTACGGTTTCCTCACGACGCTCCAGCAGCAGCCTCCAGTCGGTGTGTGGCCCGAGTCGGAGGACACGTTCTCGTTGTTTGGCGATCTCGTTCGTCTACTGATGCTTCCTCACGGTGCTGAGATGGAGAATGGGGGCGAAGGGTGTGAAACGGGCGTAAAGTACATTGCGGCTTCGGCAGAGGCTGGGTCCGACTCGCCTTTTTACAGCTCGTACGTGATGAAGACGCTCGGGTATGGGCCACACTTTTGGGGCTGGGGGCGTGGCATCGGCAAAGAGTGGAAGGGGTTCACGGAGCAAGTCGACTGGAAGGCGTATGTCGACGAGAGCGTCATCGACGAAGACGGAGAGTACTCAGATGGTGAGGCGTTTGAAGACCACGACGACGACTTGGACTTCCCAAACTCCAACGTCGGTTCTGCGAAGCGGCTCAACCAGCACATCCGGCTCCACTGCCAAGACTACCGCGCCGTGTGCTGCAACGGCGGGTCCGACGGCCTCACGCCGGTGTTTTTCGTGGGGCAAAGCAAGGCACCGCCGCATCGATGGACTGGCTACGCGGGTGAGAAATGCTGGTCGTAGTGGCAAGTCCATTTAATCAACACACAGCGACGTGGGCGAATGGTGTTGAGAACAAAGAGAAGTAGTAGAGTAGTAGTGTATTCCGTTGCGCTGTGCGCATCAACTGACAAAAAAAAAACGATATAGCAATGGGCCTAGTTGTCGACCTTTGCCTTCTTGGCGGCCGGCTCTTCGACCGTGCCGAAGAACTCGAGCGAGCCCGTCGGGTCGGCCTTCATGGTCTTCTTGCCCTTCTTCCAGTTCGCTGGGCACACTTCGCCGTGCTCCTCGTTGAACTGGAAGGCCTCCAGCAGACGCAGCACTTCGTCCACGTTACGGCCGATCGGCAGGTCGTTGATCGTGATCTGGCGCAGCACGCCCTTCGGGTCGATGATGAACAGGCCGCGGAACGCCACGCCGGCGTCGTCGCCGTCCTTGACCAGCACCTCGTACTTGGTGGACACGTCCTTGGTCACGTCAGCAATGAGCGGGATCTTCATCTCGCCCAGACCGCCCTTCTTGCGCGGCGTGTTGATCCACGCGAGGTGCGAGAACTTGGAGTCGATGGACGCGCCGATGACCTCGGTGTTGAGCTTCTTGAAGTCCTCGATGCGGTCCGAGAACGCGCAGATCTCGGTCGGACACACGAACGTGAAGTCGAGCGGGTAGAAGAAGAGCACGACCCACTTGCCCAGGTAGTCCTTGAGCGAGATCTTGGTGAAGAGGCCGTCGACCACGGCGTCGGCCGTGAACTCGGGCGCAGGGTGGCGGATCGTGAGCACCATGGTGTGGCTGTGGGGAGGCGCAGAGGTTGACTGGGTGGCGGACGCGGAGGAAGGCGGAGTGAGGATGCTGCAGTGGCGCGTGCGTGGCGCCACGGTTTTGCCGCCACGGATGACTCGACTGGAGCTGCTCCCGCCAGAAAGGTCGGATTTGGGACGACATGAGGACGAGAACCACCTTATATTAGGTTCAATGTCCTATTTTCAATGTCAAATAATGATATTTTTGATGAGATCGAGTGGACCACCTCAAATCAACACATGTAGCCATCTTGAAGCTGGCTGGGGAGCGACATGGATGCTCTGATCATGGCCGAATGATCATGGCCGAATGACGTGGAAGCCTTTGCACCATCAACCGTCGTGTGGAAATGCAAGGACCACGTCGTCCTGCATCGTATCTCGTCGCTTGACTTGCTCCAGCATTCGTGATACGGTAGTCGCTTTGGCCACGATAGCGGCAACCAGTGAGGGAAAAGTAAGAGCGATGTCCAAGTGAAAAAACACCTCATTTTTTGCACCTGTTTTTTCGTGAAAGTTGGCAGATTTAAAAAAGCGGTGGCATTTTCACCTCATTAAAATGAGGCTCCGGGAAACAGCTCCCGGAGGTGTTTTTCAG
>JAADXN010000489.1:0-22156 GCA_023337875.1 Pythium apleroticum | reverse complement strand
AGTCGTCGGAGTCGGACTCGTCTCCTCCTCCCTCGGTTGTGCGGTCCGTCTCCTCTCTGCCACGCTGGCTAGGACCTCGGCGTCCGACACGGGGACTAGCCGTGCGAACGGGCGGAGCACGCGCTTGCCGCATTCACGCTATTCTTGGGTGGTGGCGCCGCTAACTGTCGTGTTGGTTGGCGCGTTTGGACTTGTTGGACTTGCGCGTTTGGTTTTCGCGTGGGCGTGAGGAATGCAGGTCGGGAGAGACGTGAAATGTATTTTATTTTTCATTTCCGTCATGGAAGGAGCATGGTTCCGAGACTTGGAAAAGTCATGGCGCAAGCTAGGTTTAGGTTTATTTCAGTCATGGAGCGCAGCAGTTCCGTTATGTTTACCACGAACATTGTCGATTTCACAATGAGGGTGCTTGTTGAGCTTGCCCCTGTTGCCAATGACATGGGAGCGATAATGGACTTTTCAATTGAACGACTTCATGCACCTCACTCTGTCTGGTCATATTCTAGGCACGCAACAGAGGCGCGTATCGTCCGTCCATAGCCAGCACCTTGTGAAGTCTGGAGTCCAGACTGAAGCACAGGAGAACCGAGCACGAGCGAAGTCGCGCGTACCAGCACATCGCTAAGTAGCCTCCGGTCAGCCCCCCCCCCAATCTACAATTCCGTGGTAGTGAGCGTCAAGTCCTCGATTGAGCTGCGTGTGTAGAGCACGTGGCCCGCTTCATCCTGCGTACGGACCAGTTCAATATGACTGAGGGCCAACGAGATGATGCGCAAGGCAGGTTCCATGCTGAACGAGCAGGTGCATCGAGATGCTGTTCAAGACGTAGCTGAAGATCGATTTTCGCGAGCCGGAGATCGAACCACGGATGTCGAAGTACTTCATCGATTTCCAGCGCATCGTGGAGAACAACGGTCTGTTGTCGGTCATGGGCTCGGGTCTGTGGATAACATCGAGGACCGTCAACGTATGAAGCTGCGATGCAAGATTCTCGCGGCCTGTGCGCAACCCGAGATGTTGCGTGACAAGTTGAAGAGACTGGTCATGTGGTTCAACACCAACGCCAAGGTGGATGATGTCGAGCTCTAAGGCTTGATGGTCAAGCGCGCCACGGAGCATCAACATCACCACTTGATGTCACTTGAGACTAAGGGCAGTGGCTCGAAGTCCAAGATGGTGGTGGAACTAGTGACAAGTCGAACCATGAGAAGGGGCGCACTCCTGCTGCAGGCACCCAGCGAAACGCCCGATGGCATCGCCCCTTCCAACGAGTGGGTGCCTCGTGTGTAAGAGTAGTCACTGGTTACGTGACTGTCATGTAGCCGCTGAAGCCTAGAAGAAAACCGTGCTGCAAAAAAATGCGTGACAGCAAAGGTAAACGCTGTGATGGGGTAAAGGCTGCAAGAACCAGTGGAGACAACCAGCGTACGGCGACGATCAATGGCTTGCTGGAAGTCCCGTTCTGTCCCGACACGGGCGCTGAGTGAAACATCGTGTCGCGGCAGGTAGTCAACGAGCTCGTGGAGCTAGATGTTGGTGTCCAGCTCGTCGACCTTGACCCTGTTGTGGTAGTGGTTGCTGCCGGTGGGCAGCAGCTCGTCTACACCCAGTCCGTACTACTGAGTGTGCAGGTTGAAACCGCGGCTGGGTTAGTGCACATCAGCATGGTGGACTGTTTGATTCTGGAAGGAGCCGAGGAAGAGTTCCGATTTGGTCAACCGACATTGCTGCGGCTGGGCATCGACATTGACAAGCTTTTGGAGCAACTGGTCGTGCGTGACGACGCAGTACTAGATGCCGAAGCTGATGACGTGTTCACGACTGGTATCGATCCGCATATCCTTCAAGCGGGGAGCCATCCAGCTTGCACTCTCCCTCCCGGAAGAGACCGTCTCGATTCGACTCGGCGCCCCGCTTTGGACGCTACGCGGTTGGATCCAGCAAGCCGATGCCGTCGTGGCCTTTCGTGGATGGTCCCGCCTTCCAAAGCTTAGTGGTCAAGGACGGCGTGAGATCATCCCGTTCTGCCATGACCTGGTCACGCACATGAAGGATGTGCGCCGCGAAGAAGGCGTAAGTATCGGTGAATCCAATAGAATACCGAGAATGTGACTGGCGTTGCATTTTGTCGCTTTTGCGCCGTGTCGTGTTCCCACACAGAAGCGTTCGGACCCATGGCGTTGAAATCTGTCGTATTCTATACTGGGAAGGGTTCGTGCCCTCTGAAAGGGTCGAAGTCGCAAAGGACCTCAAGTCGAAGGACAACCACGGCTACCTCCGTGCCGGTGACACGATCGTCAGCATCGTGTTCAACGCTCGAGACTACATGATGGGCGTAGCAGGTCTGCAGAGGATCAAGGTCAGTCGTCTGCGAGCTCGACGCTACATCATGTCGCTTGAAGGAGACGTGACGCCGGATGAAAAGCCAGAAGATATCGCCGTTGCTCACTTGTCATTGCATCGTGTTGTCGTCTTCGACAACTCCACGCCAATTTTGACGTGGTCACTTCGCCAGTATGGACCGTGATGGAGGTATGTGCTTTGCTTTATGAGTCACGACTCCTCGTATTTGATCTGGCGTGATTGGATTGAAAACGTGCGGAGGAAGTATCGATGCGACTGCAAAATGCACTTCACGACAGGTTGGATCTGCAGCCACGTCGTCGCCACACTCACTCTTATGAATGACGTCGATCTCACTCTGTTGCTGGTGGCTCCTGCTGCAAAACTTCTGCTCGGTCATCCGCTAGCGTCCGGTAGATCTTTACAACGAGAAGATGAATGGTACGGTGCGGACCGACTCCGCACGCTCTTTATTTGAAAAACTGGCTACTGCATCAATTGGAAGGTGCTCAAAGAGCTCCCAGTCCAACGCCAAGCCAACTCGGGTCAAAGTACCGTTAGTGTGGCCAAACCACATTCCAACATTGGAGGCGTCTACTACTTGAAGGTTGCCTTTGATGAGCGATAACAATACCGAGAGCAAGACATCATCAACACAGTGGACTTAGCGCTCAGTGCGGCTGTAGTATTGCGGTCTCCTATCGCAGCGCAACCCAGAGACGAATTAGCGTAGGCCACGGCATTGAATTCAGCTAGACCCAAAATAAAACCAGCGCCTCTATCTCTCGACTGGATCGGTCTATTCGTCGTCATCAGCGTGGAGTCGAATACGAGCTCAGCGCATACCCTGCAGACTGGCTCATACTCGGATCACCTCCGAAGTGGGAGAATGGGTACAAAATGCCACATTTCCCACTTGAGCACATCTTGGCCGGGACGGCCAAAGTGGGAACGAGGGCAGTCGCTAATCTTAGAAGGCTGGGGAGCTAGCAGAGTGGGAGAAACCACTGGTGTCGTTTCGCTCCCCGCAGAGTCCCTCGGTGCATTCTCCAAACACTCCCAGCAAGCATGCAGCAGCTCACGCTTGGAGGCGAGCGGGTGGCCAAGAGACCGAAGACATCGAAGAAGGACATTCCGTTCTGTGATGAACACCGAGCCATGTGTGGGCTCAAAGTTGTGGGAGTGAATGCCGTATCGCGCGCAGTCGAAACTGTCGTTTGCTGCTTCTGTGTCGCGTTCGGGCGAGAAGACTCACAGGTCGTCAAAGACCCGAATGCAAAGCCTCGACCTACCATCAGCACCAAGAAGTACTTCACAACGTTTCGCCCCGACCTATACAAGAAGCATCTTGTATCGCAGCATCCTGCAAAGTGGAAAGAGTACGAGCTGGGCGACGTTGGCGTGAAAGAAGTATTCTTCAATGTCTCGGTACCATTTGTCGAGACTCTGAAAGCTGTGTACGAGACGGAGTCAAGCCTTCGATTTGTTATCTCAGAGCCAATCATCACGACCATCATCGGGGAGCTCCTTTTTTCCCCGACTGATGCTTCAAACGCAAACTCGTCTCGTGACCGTGCACTGGCTGTGTTCAAGGCCGTGCATGACAACTACGAGGTTGAGGAGAAACATCCTTCCCGTTTCAGGCTGTGTGTTCGTTTCATGGGTCGTGGGGCGAGTTTCCGCATGGTCGGCGGTCTGATGGACGATACAAGAACCGAGACAGGCATCGGGCGTCTTGGGGGATGTACCGAGCTTGTCGCTGCTCGGTACACACGCATCGTCTGCGCCGCTTCGCTTCAGCTGCTATCAGACCTACTCTCCAAGACGTGGGCCGTGTCATTTGCCATGGACTGCGCGACGCATCAGGGCAGATCCTATGTGGATATTCGGTGCCGATTCTCCAGCCAAGGTCGTCTCCACAACTACCATCTTCTCGCAATACCATTGTACGAGCGCCACACTGCAGTGAACATTCACGCTGTCGTCACGCGCTTTCTCGACGTGGGTGTTCCGGTTTGGCGACGACAAATCGTTGGTGTCGCTACTGATGGGGCGGCAAACATGGTCGGCCACATCGGAGGGGTCGTGACCTTGATCGAGAAAGAGTCAGAGTTCGGTGTTACGCGAGTGTGGTGTGGACTGCATCAACTGGATCTGAAAATGCAGTCAGTGTTCGAGCAAGCTCTGAACGAGACGTATTTGGGCAAACTGTATGCTCTGATTGGCTACCTCCGTCGTCAACAAACGCTTGTTACCGAAATGAAAACCACCTGGTCAACGGTGGCCAATACGCGGTGGCTGTCGATGTACCAAGTCGTGCAGTGGCTTTGCAAGAACGGATTTCGTGTACGTGCCTACCTCAAGGAGAAGCAAGCGGCGTGTGATCCGAATGAAGTCTGGTGGATTTTCCTCTTCGCGATGAGGACATTCGCGAAAGAAGCGAACGCTGTCTTTGTCTCTCTCCAAGGTCTTTCGACGCTAGTCGAGCAGCAGCACGACCGATTTGTCGGTCTCGTGAGTACCCTGTGCAAGTTCACAGGTACCGAAGGGCCATTGGATGAGGGAGCACTGTCGCTGGTGGCTACGAGAGATGAACCACACGAGGTCGCGGGAGAGTTCACGATTTCACACTCACAGGCTCTGATATTCCTGCAGCAGCAAGACTTGTGGGTATGTGAGCAGCTCGAGACCCTCCCTGACGAACGAAAGAAAACTCTTCTCGCTGCCGTTGCAAGGCTCTGCGTTGTCGCCTGCAGTACGATCCACTCGCTGACGAGTCTTCCCCGTACGTTCGTTCCCGTGACCCCACAGGCTCTCGTCAAAACACCTATGCCAGCGTTTCTGGCTCTCATCAATCGCTATCGAGGGCAGCTTGTGAACTACATAGGAGACAGAGGTGTCTACAGAATCGGCGATGAGTTCGCTCAGCTCAATCATCTGTACAAGAAAGACGAATCGTTCCGCGAGGCAATCGAAAAGGAGCGGTCGCCACTGGCCAAGTTCGACGAGATTTGGAAGGCTGGAGATGCTTGCAGCCTCTTCCCACACCTCGTCGACTTTTGCGGCGGACTCGCCACAGTCTTCCCTAACACGGCCACTGTAGAGTCCGACTTCTCCTTGATAGGCTGTGAGAAGACTGACAGACGCACCTCCCTCACAGATCTGTCTCTTGAAGGCATCCTCCACTGCAAGCAGTGGCAAGATCTTAACCAGCTCGTCTCCAGTAGCTAGCATTCATTTATCTCGAACTCACTATATATCCACATTTCCTACTTTTTGCCTTCGGTGAACGCACACATTGGTAGCTAACGTGGGAAAGGTGAGATTTCCCACATTTGAGGTGGTCTGCTCATACTCTGTTCTTGCTTTGGCTGGGGGCTGGATCCTCGACTCGCTTGTGATATTTTGCACCATCGAGAAAGAAACGGCAGTCACCGTAATCTTCTCGCGCAGTCTCGCAGAGCTTGCGGAACCATTTTTCGAACAAAACAGAGTTGAAGTTGCCGTGATAGTCTGACTCGGCCTGTCTGTTTTTGTATCTCGGATGATATGAGACGAGCCGTGGTGGGGAGACATTGTAAATTACGGGAGGTGATTACGTCGGCGAATATTTCTTGGTAATTTTCAACCACACCGGCGCCGACTTCTGGGACCTGGTCGCCGACCTTGCCCTCACCGGGCTTCTTGCGCTTGTTAGCTGCCGCGACAACTCGCGCAACCGTAGCCGCTCCAATCCCCAGACACGCCGCTACTCGGGCGCGCACTTTGCGCTTCTCAGGATCGCGTTTTGCTGCCGCTTCGGCGAGAAAATACGCGTGGGTGTTCAGTATCAGATTTTTCACGCTCAGTAAATGGCCGCATGCTCGTGTTCTCGGAATGAACAGGAAGTGGAGAATGAGAAAGTAAATGTGATGCAGAGACAGAGGGCTTTCATTTGCGGTGTCGTTTGTACTTATTAGGGGGAGTCAAACATTCCAAAAATCCATGGCATTTGGCCGCCGAAATCCATGACATATGATTTGCCGAAGGCATGGCAAATGATTCTGCAAATCAAACACCAAAAGAGGTGTTCGATTTGGGCTATCTCACGTCGCATTTGGAGAAGCTGTGAAAGATTCGGCTGCGGAAAGCGAATATTTCCATCAGTCTGTATTTTTTGCTCCCCACAGCGCAGACCAGAGTTGAACATGCCGCCAAAGGCAACGAGCAAGGCGTATCGCCTGCCGCGCCAGATTCGCAACACCACGGTGGCGGCTGCTGTCGACTGCTTTGGTGATCCAGTCGTCAAGCCAGCGAGTAATGCTGCTGAGGTCGGGCCGGATATCTCGCATGCCGCCCAGCGACGTCAATCGAAGACGCCGCTCCGGAAAGTCACCACCTCCATCGCACAAGAAGTGCGAGCCGATGCGCAAGCCACCAGCCGCAAGCGCCAAGCCAACGTCAGCGATAAGAAGGCCGCAGCAGTAGAGGATGGCAGCAAGGTTCGACTTACTCGGGACGATTATCGACTGATGGTGAGCTGGATGGAGCGTAACTTCGAGTCCATTTACGGCAAGTCCGGCAGCACGAGCGTCACTGAAGGCGAAGCCCCGATTACGAAGCTGGCCGCGTTTGGGCTCATGGCCGACCATCTCTATCAACGAACTAAGAACCCCAAGCTCCCCCACCTCAAGCCGGAAAACATGCAAGGCCGTTGGCGCACATACGTGAGCAAGTTCAAGGCCACGTTGAAGAAGAGCATTCACCAGACTGGAATGGGGATCTCGATACGTGAAATGGAGCAAGGCATGACCGTCCAGGACAAGCTGGAGGAGCTTTGCCCGCACTTCGAGCTCATGAAGGCTCTCATCGGCCACAAACCGAACGTTACGGCATCGGCAACCGTCGAACTCGGCGTCCCAGCATCGTCGCCGCAAGATCGCGTACCTGGCGAAGAAGTTCGCCTGCGTGCAACGCCTGTGAGTGACGACGAAGCTGGCCAGCAGAGTGTGGAGGAGGCGAGCAACAGCGACTCGGAACACTCCGAAGATGGTCGTGGCAACGACGACGCGTGGAGTTACCGAGGAGCGAGTGACGCTAACAGCGAGGCAAGTGCCGACAGCGACGACGACGCGACGTTCGACTTCCTCAACGACATTTACCGTGAAATACGTGAGGATGACGCTATCAGCCTTCCGGATAACGAGAAAGTGGAACCCTATCGTGGTGAGGAAGTGGGATCGATCAACCCGCAGGCCAATCGACTCACAAGCACCAAGAAGCGCCAGTCCAGTGTTCATCAGCTCAAGCCACCTGCCAAGAAGAGCAAGGCATCCAAATCCAAGGTCACTGCGACCAACACGGCTACGAGCACAAAAGAACTCGACAAAAGCACAGCCGATATAGCGCAGCCCCGACCATCCGCACAAGAGTCCCGCCTTTCACTCGCTCATGCCTACGCTAGCAACAACGCCCAGAAGTATGACTTCTACAAGCTGAAGCTTGAGCAAGACCACCGCCACTGGAAGGAACAGCAAGAACAGCAAGAGCGCGCGCGACTTGAAGCCGCTGCTCAGGTTCGTCAAGCTCAGAAAGACCGTGACACTGCCTTTCGTCAAACCCTGCTACTCGAGTTGGTCAAGCAGGGCAAGTCTCCAGCAGAGGTTGAAGCCTACGTTCGAGTTCTCGATGAAGGAAACACTCAAGTCGTTTAGTCGTAAGATGTAGACGTGCATTTCAAAGTTCCGTTTATCAACTCTCTATTCTGCACTCATTTTTCGCGGTACCACGAGATCTTGCCGGGTCTACGCTGCATTCGCACTGCGCGTATTTTGAGTCTCTGACGAAAAACAAAGTTCTCTTCCTCATCGTCTTGAACGTCGTCGCCATCGGCGTCTTCAACGTCTGATACATCCCCTTCGTTTTCGATCTCACTGTCGGCTTCATCATCATCGAGCCAGAGATCCTTGAGATCGATAAGTACGTTGTGAAGAACACAACACGCAACGAGCCACTTCAGGAGCCGATTCATGTCTTCTTTCTTTTTGATCTGGATCCGCAGCTCCTTCAAGCACGAAAATCTCCCCTTCAAGACGCCAATCGTATGCTCATTGACGACGCGTACATGGGCTAGGCACGTGTTGAAAGCGACGTTATCCTTGCCCCTCATCTTCTTCCGATAAGCTGGGACGATTGTGTTGTGAGTGCGGTCTGCTGGGTATGCCGAATCTGCAATCAGGTACTGGCCACGGCTGAAGAAGCGTCGTTTTTGATCGTCCTGAGCGAGTTGCATGCGCTGGTACACGGAGCTGTCGGAACAGGACCCAGGCCACCCACTGAACACAGAGATAATTCGGCGCCTATCGTCACATATAATCTGGGCGTTCACGCTGTAGCGATGTTTGCGGTCAAAGTAGCACTCTCCGTCGATAGCCGGCTTCTGTGACAGCGGGATAGTGGTGCCGTCGATAAATCCCACACAGCCTGGAAAGCCTTCTCGTGCCATTCGGCGAGACATCTTGGCTCTCTGGCGCCGGTCTGGCCACGTGATCTTCTTTGGGGCGATGTCGTTGAGAGCAAGCAACACGCGATCCGTGTACAGCACACATGTTCCTTTGCCTACGCCCCACAGCTTGAACGTACGGCCCAGAGAGACGCCGTTGCCGTAGTTGCCGAAACAGTCAAGTGCAATCGCAAGTTGAAACCAGACTGGTGCTTGCTTGTTATGGCTGTTGTTGTGAAACACTGCGTGGTTCTCGATCATGCGCTCAATGGCACGGAAGGAGCTCTTGGATACTCGCACGAGCTGACGAAATTCGTCGTCAGGAAGCTGGAAGAAGAAGTTTGTTCGGAAATCGCGAGACTTGAGATAGCGTCGGCGAGGGCCGAGGTAGCGAGTAGACTCGATCATGGTGAGGAGATCCATGAGTTCACTGAGGTCAGAGGCTGCCCAATCTTCATCGTCTTCACCGACGTTCATGGCGTAGTCCGGACCAAGCATCATCTGGTCGTCCTCCGCATCTTCAGCGTCGAGTACCGCGATGGCGATCAACTCGACCAGCTTTCGCAAGAGCTGTTGGCGCTCGCTAGTCTTCGGCATCTGCGCTGGGCGCGGCGCGGAGTGACTGCGCCTTTATGATTCCCAGTTGGATAGATTTCGAATAGGCCGAAGATTCTTCTCTCTCGTTGTGAGGAAGAAGTGATGACTGACTGGAATCTCACGTGATGTTGATCTTTGGAACGTGCGATGGCGTTCTCTCGATTTGTGATGTATCGATGCCAAACTTTATGATATAAGATTCTGCGGATTTTGAAGGTTTGACTCCCCCTATTGGTTGTATAGTTGTGGAGAAATCGACCTCTGACCCCCCTCGTGTATCAATGGCGGTGATCGGCACAATAGCTCGTTGTCTTCGGTGACTGGCTCCAGGATACGTGCTCCGACTGCGAGAAACGGACTCGTTGGCACTGACAGCATTGCAAACAACCAGGTCAGCATCCACGGCAGGTACAATTGCCTGAATAGAAGGGGGTTGGCCAACCAGCAAGGTAAAAGACAGCGATACATGAGGTTAAGGCAGAGCTTGATCGGTTCATTGGGAAACCACACTGACGTGTGTAGATCACGATAGCCAACAGATCTTCGCAGTCTAATGAGAGAGTCTTGCCATTACAACGCATTCCATCATGTCCTGCCGCTCGCGTTCGACAACGAGTCTTCAAACAGCTCCAAAAGCAGCAACACGTTCAAGTCCACATGGGTGGGATGGCGCGTTTGACTCGGCGCGAATTCGATGCACTCTGCGTTGACGTTCTAAAGCGGGAGATCCGCCCCGCCAAGCAACGAATCAATGATCACGCATGAGGGTGCTCTGACGCGAGCTCGTCGCCATCCAAAAGACGGCGCCATCGAAAACGGCTCTCTTGAAGTCCCTCATGGACGTGCTTGACGATTGCGACGCTCAAGAGATCGGGTTCCGAGACCTTCTGTTTGGGACTTTTGATAAAGCAGGATGGTTTAGCACTATCCGAAGTTGAAGACGCAATCTACGGGCTTCAAGGATCCGAGTCGGAGGAAGACTACGTGACACGGTTGAAGGCCATTGAAGCCTCGGATCGTGACTTGGCAGAGTATCTCGGTGAGATTGACCCAAACAAGTGGATCCTCTACACGGCTCTTGGGAAGACACAGCTGTACGGCTGGCGAACGACCAATTTTGTGGAATCGGAGAACGGAGCGGCCATTCCCGCTCGTCACATGCATTCGTTTGGCATCTTCAACCACTACATGGAGAAGTTCATGGACCGGTCGGTCGTATGTGACGACAACGTGCGGAAGTGGACGGGACAAGGCAACCAGGTGACTGAGTACGCAAAGAAGATGCTGGACGAGCAGAGTCAGGATGTCGGCTTCCATGTGGTGCGCAAGAGCAACAACGCAGTTGCATTCGTGCATGACACGCGATCCTTCCCACGCCTCGTTCGCCGCGTTGACATCGAGCAACGGACATGTACGTGTACATTCATGAACCAGTGCGGCATCCCTTGCCGCCACATGGTTGCTGTGCTGCAGGATTTCAAGATTCCAACTCAGATCTTTGCAGCGTTTGAGCCATGCTACATGGTCGCAAACTACGCAACAGCATACTCAGCGCCAACAACGCGAAACGTTGAGCTCGTTCTACCCGAAGATTTGATCAAGGATTTTTCCCATCTGCCGCCTTAGCGCGTGACAGGTCGGGGCGTAAGCGTTCGCAGCGAATTCCAAGCCAAGGTGAGGTTACCACGAAGAAACGGGGCCATCAAGAGGGGGGCAAGATGTCACGAAAGTGCAGCAAGTGCCAAGGTACAGGCCACAACCGCAGAACATGTGAGGCTTAGTCACTTCAAGGCGTGCAAGATCCATCTTCAATGCGTACAAGATCAGGGTGAACAGCCACAAGCCTACCAGAAATGGTCCATGCATATCAATACACCTCCTCCATGAATTCCTTGACGAGTTTCAGTGCTTCGAGGACATATTTCGGTGCTTATAGACCATAATCGGCGTAGTGGAACGAAATTTGGTACCAAAACGGCCGTATTGTAGAGTTGCGAGAACGTGAAAGGGTGTATGGCTACACCTCTAATGACCCATAAATGTACCCGTCGTAAACAATATATGTTACGTAACGTGTAGACGTCTAACAGGGCTTTTCTAACCTATTTTTGAAACTCTCCTGTTACTAACCTTTTGTTGAAGTCGATATACCACTTCTTGGCTCGGAAGTGTATTGTCTAGGTTAGTATGCTAGCCTTCCCAAAGACCTAATTAGTATGTAGAGCTAGCAGAGAGAGATGGCTAGCCCGAAGCCTGGATCGTCGTCTAAGTTGGCGTCATCCTCCCAGTAATCTTCAAAATCATCGCCAGAGTCCACGCCCGAGTCGTCATTCGAGCATCAATAGCTGCCTCTGACGTGACGGACATTCTTTCACCTTCAGAAGGGAAGGCTAGGCGGACGGCGAGCTCCATGAGCTCCTCTGTGGAGGCTTGGGATGCTGCGAGAGCAGCTTGTTCACGCTGCAGTCGCCAGAGGCGCTTCCTCTCGCGGGTCCTGGCTTGGCTGACGAGCTGACGAGCCTTGACATAGGCATTGTCACAGCGACGGACCTTGGCGCGGTGCCTCTCCAGGGACTACGTGCGAGAGAAGTCCCGCTTGTAGCGCAGGTTGACGACAAGCGCACCCGCAGGCTTCTTGGCTCGCCTCTGCTGACGCTTCTTTGGCTCCTTGCCAGAAGTGCGCTGCTTCTTGCCTGGTGGCAGCTTGTCGCCGTCGTCACCGCTTCCCTGTCTCTTGGTCGGACCCATCTCGCTGAGTCGAAATGAAGAGTGACCCAAGAGGGTGCCAGACAAGGGTGCTCCTAAAAATACAAATGAGGGTGCACCATCGATTGGTCTCTATTTTTGATCAGCACCCTCTTTTGTCAGTTTCATCCTATTTTGGCGAAATTAGTGCTAAAGCACCCTGCTTTGTCAAAAATCCTTCTGTTTGCGGTAAACGAGGAACGAGTGTGGCAGCTGATTGACCCTTCGCCAACCCGAGCAATAGGCGATTCGCTGTTTCGTCGACACTTTTGTCAAGGACGGTATACGTTTCTACGAGGTTGAGTGGGATAATGCGGCTGAGCCAAAGTCCTACATTCCTACTCACCTCATTCGCGAATTCGAGCGAGCCCAGCGTCGACAGATCGAGAAGGCGTTCATCGAGGCTGAGGATGTTGAAAATTCCCGATGCGTAGCTTTGCACAACGTACACTTGCTCTCCTCTGTGCATAACATAGATACAAACACTGCTTTTGAGAGCTTCTACCTCTCTCCTCAAGCTAAATATCCACTTCCGATCACACCAAATCCAACTCGGATGCTAGGGCTGTCGGCCTGCGATCACCAATAGAGACTAGAGAGACTAGACGGATGGACACGGAGTGAGATCTAACCTTTCCGTGAATATACTCTTCGAACCACTCGGATCCGCCCACTCGATATCGAGAAGTCGGTTTCGCAGTGGGCGGCTCCGGCGCCGCATTTTGCCATACTGACGTTCACTTACACAAATGTGGTGGTGTGGGACACATACCTGTGTACCATCATTCCTTATTGGTCTGAGACGCTACCGTGGTAAGGGGTAGGTTTAGCCTCTCATGGTGGGAACCATTTTGCTTGTGTTTTTGCTCCCTGGTGAGAACCCTCCGTCTAACAATTTACCCAAGGAGAAATCAATCAATCCGTTTGGACGGGTTATTTATGATAATATGTGGATGGATCGTGGATCCAGTAGTCTCGTGAGCGCGCGCGCAGATCTGGCGGCACAAGCTGCTCTCCTCAAGAAGATACGAGCAGTGGGCAAGAAGGTGGTCTGAACACGCTGACAAGAGAACTGTGTCAAGAGCTGGCTACGGATCGTGCGCCAGAAGAGGAGGTATGTGCAATGATGACGCCCTTCTAGGCTGAGTCAGTCAATGATAACCGTATACGCTGATGCAGATGAATCCCCCCATGAATCGCGAAGATGAACTGGCGCTTGAATCTGCTCAGACACGGATGTATCACGCTGAAGACGCCAGGCGGTACGTTCAACCAATACAGTGTATGTGGTCTTCGCGATGCGACAGTGTTGCTCAAGAGGAGCTAATGATCCTCCAAACCCAAAACAGCAAGACAGTGGCGCTTCTCAACGAGATCCGTAGGCAGTTGATCAAAGCTGCTCGATTGATCGAGGCTCCGGTCTTGGAGACTTGGCCGGGAATAGAGAATCTGCAGAGTCTGTCCAGCCCATCGAGTTGCTCGTCGGAGCAGTCGCGTCCGACTCCTGTGCGAGAAAGCGTCTTTGCAGATGATGACCGGCACAACCTCGAAGCGAAGATGGTGGTGGCGGTGAAGGAAGTCTCATCAGCGAATGCAGACTTGGGCGGATTTCATGCCGGTTATTCGTCTCCGGTGTTCAACACTCCACATCCGTTCAAGACGCTCGACAAACACGCCGAGTCGTTTTTCGATTCTTCCTTAGCCTCAAGTGTGGCCAACACGTTTATGGAGGGCGCATCATAGGCCAGTCCACTTCTGCATCTGTGGAGAACGCCGTCGCCCTCATTGCAGCTTTCCGAGGCTTCCCGTTCAGCGCGTTGGAGCGATTGCGAGGAGAACGAGTCGAAGGGCGAGAAGAAGGCGATAAATGATGAGCGGATCGAGATCAGAAGCAAAAATCGAACCTCGTTTGAGGAGCAGATCCCGGAGCAGCCACTTCAGCCTTCGCAGCGCTCCTCACCATGGCCGTCGTCGCGGAATCAACTGGACTTGTTTCGTGCCCGGAAGAACAAGAAATTCCAGCAGCACCCAAGCTTCCTGGTTTGCTCGTCCGACCTTGAGGTGAAAGACGCACAGGGCGTTCCTCTTGACGATGAGAAGCTCCAGTTGTTCTTCTGCAAGTGGTTTCTATCGAGATACTCTGGAGACGCAAGCGCAAAATTCAAGGCGGATGCGGAACAGGTTCTGCAGGAACGCGCAGAATATCATCAAGGGTGCTCGGCAACTTGATGCTTCAAAGCATACAAAGCAGGAACTTTCTTGAAGTTGACGTCTATTAAGTTGTGTCTTATGCGAACTCCGCTAGCAGGAGGGCTAATTCGGGGCTTGTCGACCCTAGAGAAGTGGAGGCCTGCAGCTGGGCGTCGTCGTCCACAAGGAGGATCAAGATCCCCCCCCCGACTTTGCTAGGTGACGGAAAGAAGTGTGGACTCTTACAAGTGTCCATGCCGCAAAACCCACCTCATCGAACTTAGGACAAAGTAATTGACACGAAGGCAATACGTCAATGATGATTATCCTTCCAATGAGTTTCTCTTCTCTTCGACATTAACACAAGCCATACAGACATAGGTTTGGATGGGAATCTCACGATATCTTTCCTTAGATAGACTCGAGCATCTATGGGTTGCAGCTTCAGCCGGACGCCCCCTCAATCGCGGTCATCACAATGAGTCCCTCATGAGACGACGAACCGGAACGCCACACGAGAGTACCAATCGATAAAAGAGCGTACACTCGCTTTTCCTTACGTGACATGCCATTGATGCTGGATAGCGCGAACTCAAGCGCTGTAGCCTTGATTGAGGCATCGATGGTCGCAACACTCCGTGTTGATGTCTGTTTTCCCGTAGATTGGTAGTCTACGCAGGTATGGACAGTAAAGAGCGAGTCATTAAGGCCGTATGTATGGTAAGGATAAGGTTAGCTCTAGTGATGGCGGATGAAGTTACGTATTTCACGATGAACACGCACTTGGCTACGCCGAATCAGGAGAGACGGAACTGGGTCTCCAAGGTGCGAGCGGCTAGTGGTGGGTGTCCTACTTTACATGTTCGCTCTGATCCACGTCGTTGTCCCTGCCCTGAGTTGCTGCACTTCGAGATTGAGTTAGCTTGGTTGTCGGTGCCGTTTTTTGTTTCAAGCTCTTACTTGTGGTGGCTTTCCGCTTTGCGACGATGTGGCTCTTAAGCAGTCATGGAACTGCAATACCCGGTATTGGCATTCGCTTGGCTTGCCCTCTTGCAACGATGTGAGCACACGTTGCGAACGTGCCATTGAATTTACAGTTGCCAGAAGGGGTGATGTGTGAGTCGTGGTCCTCGCGTGTCGCCACGAGATAAACACCCCGTTTGTTCATCTCCTCCTTGAGATGTGCTCTGTCGAATCCTACCAATCGCCGAGCTGACTTGATGATGTGTAGGCCGATACTCGGCAGAGGGCCCGCACGCGAGAATTATTCTGAGCCGTCTTTTCCACACGCCACAGACTGCCACTGGCTTACACGGCTTCACATGGACGACAAGAATCACTTCCTTCGCACCTGTGTTGAAAACAGCCAGTTTTCCTGATTCGAATGTCAACTTGCCCGCTGTGGCGAGATCACTGCGTGGCTTTGTCGTAGCGCACCTGGGAACAGAAAGACTGGTACACTTGGACCAGAAAGTGAGTTGCGGCGCACGATATCTTCGTTGCCATTGTGAATCTCGGACTGCCCCTTGGTGCAGCGCGCACCTACATGAACGTTAATAAAAGGTGGTGCAAGTGTATAGAGACAACACATCATGAACAAAAGATTCATGTGCATCGAACCCCTTGGTATAGGTTGGATAGCTGAAGTGCGTCTAGATTGCTCCCATTGTGTAGGCGCAGCGGACTGCATGCGTCTCCATGTCGTCCCCACTCTCATCGGCAAAGCGGATACACCCGGTGAACACACCATCATCGTCAGACTACGTTAAAAGTGAGATGACCTTACCCCGAGAAGCCGCTGCATACTTGTTTGACTCGTTCACGACCGTGTTCCAAAACGAGACTGGGAGATACGCGAAAAAGCTTGACTCGAAATGGTGCCGCTTCTCCTTGATCAACTTGGCGCCAGTCGTACCGTCGTCGTGAGTTAACAAGTCGTGGGGTTCGCGCATCTGCTTGCTCGGCTGAAAGTCCAGACTGCTAATTTGTTCCACCAACTCCAGGTTTGCCGGTAGCACTTGCTGGGACGTGAACATGTCTGGCGAACCGTCGAGTACTAGGTAATCGTCCAGACTCTCGCCATCTCCGCGAGCTTCGGAGTCGGGAACTTGGCAGATGTGACATCACGTTGCCTTGTTCAACGTACCACCGGCAAGAGTCGCATGATTCGCGATGCCTTCATCGACCTTCGTCCCTGAAATGCAATGGACGTACTTCTTGCTCTGGTAGCTGGTCACGGTCCACCGTACCTCGTAGACACCACCTGCAGTGACTCGCTGTCCCTTGGCAGCTTTCAGTCGATGGACACGCCCCGACAAGAAGAGGCCCTTCACTTCCTTGTAGAGATGAGATGGCATTCAATCCTCCTTGTCCGCACAAAATGCAACCATCTTGCCGAGTCGAGCATCACGTGGCAGAGAGGCTTGACTTGCTGCCGCAGGCTTCGCCTTCGGCTTGGTTTCTTTTGGCTTGCGGGGTGGCCACGGGCGCTCTGGGGAAGCGACGACCGGACTCTCCACTTTCTTTGACCGCGTTTGCTTTCTCGCGTGTACCCCTGCACTTCTCTTCGATTGTGTCTTTGACAGCTTCCGCTTCCTTGCGACGCCATCATCATCTTCGTCGTCGTCTTCATCCGCATCGTCCTTGTCACTGTAGTCCGCATCATTCGAGTCTTGCGATACTCCCATTCGTTTGCGTTTGGCCGCACGTACAGCACCTACTCGACGGTTGAAGCAAGCATTGCTGCAGTAGCACGTGCCGTTCTCGAACTCGATAATGTCGGCACCAGAGGCATCCTTGAGGCCGAGTGAGTTGCACACATCCGTCGCGCAGAAGTGATGCATCGGCTTCTTGCACCTGATGCAAGCGCTTCCAACCCCCTCCGGGCCTTCGCCACACGTTGCACAAGTGGAGATAGTGGCGGCATTGTCAATAGCATCTTGACGCTCGTCGTACAAGAGAACAGGTGGCCTTCTGATAGTGTCACTGACAGTCGTGTCGGTGAGAACGTCGGTGACACAATTCGAAGAAGCAGCGTAGGAGAGTGCTTGGTGCGAATTGGAGTCAAGTCGACCACGATCATCACTCGCTGACTCACTGACCGGAGGGTCGGCTACACGAACGGGCTCGGAAGAAACGGAGACAGAAGCAGACGCACTCGCTGCTAGACCGGCATGATACGCTGCTACGACATCCGCAGGGAGGTTTCTGCCAGGCTCCCAGATCCGCTCCGTATAGCCGACCCACGCGACCAAGTACTGGCTGGTTTCAACGCCGTTCTTCTTCGTACGCACGTCCAGGATTCTTTCGATCTTGTACTCGTTGCCGTCAGCATCAGTGTTCGCCTCACTGTCTGCATCGGCCACCTTGCTTTTACGTGTCTTGTGAAGGGTTTTATCGACATTGTGTGGTGTTGAGATTGTCGGGATGGAATCCTACGATCGTGTTGCACGGCCTCTTGTTGATCGTGTCTTCATCGTGCCAGGATTGAGTAAAATCGAAACTGGAGCCTTCCCGTCTAACCGCCCGATTTGTCATCCCGAATTTTAACTCGTCATCCCGAACTTTTGACCTTCACTCACGTCCCGTAGGGGAAATCAATCGTCCCGAATCGAGCTCAAGCCAAGTTGAACACCAGCCGAACTTTATTGAGACACAGTGACTTTCGCTGGTAGGGACGTTTGCAGCCTTGCTGAAAGTCCAACAATCGACGTGTCCACCGCCGCTAACGTGTCGTCTTGCACGAAGGCGAGTAGAATACGTCGATAGAAGAATAATACACGCTTCATCCACCATCCCATGTTTCGATGAAATTGAGCCTAGAGTGCGACATTCGCCACGCAGCTTGCTTGACAATCGCCAAACGTAGCGCAGTGACCCGCTTGCGTTCGGCTCGAGGACGGGCCGGGTACACCTTCCAGCGCGGGCATCATCGTGCGTCTTATCCGCCTTTATCAGTGCACGGGAACGCTGACACGAGTACAACACTGGCTCCACGGGCTGTGCGGGAAGCACGGTCACGTCGCTTGTAGTGTGGCAGCGTGCCGGCGCGCTGCCCACACAGGACGCTCTGCACGTTTGCGGGCACTGGTACAGCACGCCGCTCAGTCATTCTCGGCACGACGTTCGCGTGCTGTAGCGCGCGGGGTGTTGCTCGCACAGGGCGCTTGGCACGTGCGCGGGCACTGGTGTCGTGTGCGTGAGCACGCCGGCGCTCTGATCGCGCGGAATGCTCTGCACGTGCGCGGGCACTGGTGTCGTGTCGGAGACCACGCGGGCGCGCAGCTCTCGGAGCTCTCGGAGGACGCTGGGCACGTTCGTGGGCCGCGCTGCAATACATTCACAGGCTGGTCACCAAGTCGATCCCACCCCTCGCTCGACGTGCAGTCGGCAGGCGCGTTGACCACTACCGGGGCACGGCACTGGCTCGCCATGCGCAGCGTACAGAGTGAGCCGTATCCCTCAAGACGGATAAGTGAAACTCTGTGCGCGACGGCGCGCTTGCGCCGACGTGCCCGTCTGGCCGTCGACAACCGCTCGCCTCGACGACACACTCGAGGATGAGCGGGATTCGACTTGACGGCGACGGAGGCGACCGCTGTGGCGGAGTTGATGTCGTGGCTGCGTTGCTGTGGTGGCGGCATAATGGCGCTAGCGCGCTGCGCTGGTCACCGTGGCGACGGAAAGATCGCGCGGAGGCAACGTTTGATGAGGACAAGGTAGAAGAGCAGCGGACTTTACCCATTGGCAAACTATCACGTTTGCGTAACATGTAGGCGGCAACGCCGGCTGTAGGTTTCTAAAAGAGAACTCAATAGACCTCATTTAATCTCACAAGGTAGAAGAGGTTGAAGGAACGGTGTCACGGTTGCGGCTCATAACGGGAATGACAGACAAATGGCGACTTGCTCGAAAGCTACTTCATTCAGAGACCGAACTTCAAGCTGTCACCCCGAATATTTCCGTTGTCATCCCGAACTTTCAGAGTTGCGGCCAATCAGGACCTTCACGTCACTTTTTCGCCAATCATTCAACACCCACGAAGTACGTACCAGGCTGGGGACATGTCCCGGAGCTCGTGTCCCGTGCGAGCCCGTGTGGGGTCGAGCAGCCCAATCATAAGCAACAAAATAAGATCCCGCCAATCACCTGCTTGCATGCACTGCCAGCTTCACATGAGGCTTTCATTCCCCAAGCATAGTAGACGACGCATCCGCAGCACCGTCCAAAGCTAACACTTCAACTTCGCTGGACGCAGGCATCGTGGACGTCGGAGGCGTCGCGACTGTCGTCGTTGGCGCCGTCGATACTGGCGTTGCTGCATTCACAGCGTCACTCGCAGCCGAGGGCACCGTGGTCGGAGGCATCGATGCCGACGTGGGCGCAGGTACAGTCATCGCTGGCGGAGATGTTGCTGGCGGTACCACCGCGGTGTCACTCGCAACAGAAGGCGCCATGTGCGTCGTAGACGTCGCGGCTGGTGTTGGCTCTGGCGGTGATGCAGTTGCAAGCGTCGCGACTGTCGTCGGTGCCGGCGGTGATGCAGTTGCAGGCGTAGTCATGCTTGGAGCGTCTGGTGCAGTCGTAGATGCGTTCATTTCCTCCATGTACACAATCGTTGCTGGCGTGGCGCTAACAACACAAGGCGTCCCTTGCGCTTTCTTCCCACAAGATATGGGCTCGCGCACTGTGCACGATTACCACCGCTGGTTGTTGCTTAGCAACCAGACCTTGCGCCAACACGCGTCGGCACTGGGTGGTGTGGCACCAGCAGCACCAACAGCAGGATCAGCACTGGCCGCGTGGTGTCGTGCACTCCAGAGGCGATCCTCTCAAACCTCAATACGAGGGAGGAAAAAATCGCGAAGCCGTCGTGCACGACCGCAGGTCACGCACTGACCGAAGTCGGGGCTCGCTGTGGACAACGCCTGCACACCACAAGATAGCTGATTAGACATCCATCACCACCAGCGCATTGCATACATGTCTTACCGTGCCGTTGCGTTAAACGGCGGATTCGCGGTCGAGGAAGTGGGGTCTGGAAAGCTTGGCAGAGGTGCGCCGAGTGGCGAGACAGATGAGCGGAGAACGAGGAAACGAGCCAAATCTGAGAAGAAGAAGAGGCGTGATCGAGAAAACTTGAAAGTGAAGAGAAGACAGAAGAAACAGGCGAAGAAAACTGGAACCCAGTCAGATCCGTCATTGCGTGGTGGGTCTCCGTCCATTACCCAGTCGTCGCCTGGTGCAGTGGCCACCACTGTCGACGCAGCTTCACTGTCGGCGTCAAGTTCAACAAGGGGGTCAGATGAAGAAGACGCTGGGAACAGAAGCGACTCCGTCGGCGCGAGCGATGATGATGGAGACGGCTCCAGTGAGATCGACTTTGGCGAAGACTCCGAAACGCTTGCAGACGAGAAGTCCGATGATTCCGCTGCTGCGTCAACAACTTCACCTGAACGCCAACCTGCGGGCAAGCGACCTGCGGGCAAGCAACCTGCAGCATCTCCGCGGCCACGGTTGTAGCCGAGGAATCCGTATCAACATCACGCCAACCTGCAGGCAAGCGACCTGCAGGCATCTCCGCGGCGCTCTGAGGAAGCGCGGGTTGCAGCCGAGGAATCCGCATCGACACCAAGCCAACCTCAACGCCAACCTGCGGGCAAGCAACATGCGGGGAAGAGACCGAGGGATCCAGCAAGTGCAGCATCAAGGCAATGGGAAGCAAAGCAGTTCAAGCGCCAGCGACCAGGAACAACAATGCAGAAGGGCTACGAGCCTGTGGAGAGCATCCTTGACTAGAAGAAGAACGCAAGGGGAGTCATCGTTCAAGTCTTGGTCAAGTGGGTTTCCCAGAAGGAGCCTGAATGGATCGAAGCCAACCGAGTAAATGACATGACGAATTTCCAGCAAGACATCCAGTCGATAGATTTGTGGAAAAAAGCCAAGGCCCCCGCTACTACGCTCCAAGCGTGGTTCAAATCGACCGCAGAAGGCAGGTCGCGCAAGAAGTAGATCTGCAGTCATGGCGCCGACGACGATCGCATGTTGTGCGGGTACCACGCCGTGGGGACAGCGTTGGATCTCATGAACCTGCCAAATCCTGTCACGGACCAGATGATCGCGGATTTTCGAGCCGTTGGAGCTTTACGCCGCCTAGGAGTCCAGGCGGATTTCGAGAAGAAGGGTGTCGTGTGGAAGGCACTGCGGCGATCCATCGCCAATCTTGGCTCTATCGACATGGATGTCGTCGACCACAATCTCTTCAGAGGCGACGGCACGAGAGTTGAAGCCATCCGTCGGATCGGGCTCGCCGATGGATTCTACTTGGTTGGAAGCCACTCAGACACAAGGTTTGGGCATTGCTTCGTTGCGGAGGTGACCTGTGATGGAACCGGCGTGTGTATCCACGACAAGGACACAATCGCGGACGTCTCCTATCTCCATCAATGGCTCGAAAGTGTCTCGTACGTGCGCCGTCTGACTCCTGCACAGAAGTGGTTTTTTGTTACTGACAATAAATGTATTTTTTGTTGGCGGGTGCTACGCCCCAGGTATTCAGATGTTTGAAAAACTAGGGATATAGTGGAGATTTACAGGGTTTTACCAGGTCTCATCAGATGGCAAGTCTTTTCAAAAACCTTCTGCGAAACTTTGGAAATGTATGAATTATATAGCGATTTGTCGATAAATCGAAAAGAGAAAACTACCCGAGGACGCGAGGACGAGGTCGGTAACTTTCACACCGATCCGATTCACACGCGATTCAGAATCGAGTCGATGTTCAATTAAGTTGTTTGAATT
>JAADXN010000488.1:0-22296 GCA_023337875.1 Pythium apleroticum | reverse complement strand
TGCTGCGACGGCACCAGTGGGAATGGCGCGATGCGAGCTGCGTGTGCGTGTGGCCGACGCTCGGGCCGACGAGTTGCAGCCGACGGCGTCCGTGTGCAGGCAGGTAGGGGCTGCGTGTGCGCGTGGCCGCCAGTGCCGGCGGGCGCCCTCTCATAACCCGGCGGACGGAGCCCCATCTCCCCAATCACTTTTTCGGACCTCTTCGCGTTTTGGGATCATTTCTGGCGACAGAATGTCGGTCTCTGCTCTATTTCTAGCCAATCAGACGCAGAAATCATCCCAACTGCGAGTGTAAAGGGCGGTTAGGGGAACTTCCGGGAGCTCAGACAGATGAAGTCAGCGAGAGTGTTGGTGTGACGTTGGTAGGTACACTCCCTATCTCAGTATATCTTAGATATAGTGTCCCATCAAGGGACAATGCTATCGGATAGGGATGCCGAATCCACTGAAGTAAAATAAATCAATCGAGGATAAACTAACTTGTATCAATACGACCGACAACTTGAATATTGGGCGGGAAAATGCGGATGGGACAGAAAGACTGGTGAGTGGAGATGGCGCCTTTCTCGCTTCAAGGCGTCTGTAGCTGTACGTGGATTGTACCAAGCTGTAGCGCACTCAAAGCACGAAGTAGTCGGCGTCGGCCGACAGCAGCGCGACGCTCACGCGGCGGCCGTCCTGCCTGCGCGGCAAGTTCCGCGGCGTCGCGATGCGCGGAGGATGCTGCTGCTGGCGTCCCTCTCGGCGGCGCTGCTGCCGCTTCTTGTGGATGAAGACCGTGGCCAGCGCGAACGTGCACGCCACACCCACGACGCTCTCGATGATCGGGTGCCATCGTGCCAAGCGGCGCGCGTCATTCTGGCCGTGGGCGACTGCCAAGCTCACGGAATGAGTCGATGAGAGGCTGTCACAGTTCAGAAGATGGCTGGTGGTGGACGACGTTGCTTCGCTGTCCGTGCGGCACAAGCGACAGGAAGTGAAGGCAATGCATCCTGCGAGTTGCTGTGTCGCAGTGTTGCACTGCGGCTCCGAGACGGCGGACACAGTGGTGGGGAGATCCAGAAGAGCGGGTAGCTCGCTGCATGAAGACGTAATGGAAGACGACGAGTTGGTGTGCTCACACGCTTGGAAGGAAGAGCTGCGGGGTGTGTCTCGGTACCTGCAGTATCGACACGCTGCGCGGGCGAAGCAACCGTCGGTGGTGCTGTTGCGGCAGTCGTCGTCCGCGATCGCAGAGATGCCGGACTGTGACTGGCCGAAAGAGACAGTCGCCGCACAGCTCAAAGCCGAGGATTCTTGAGACGGACTGCCTCCCATCGAAGCCGCCACAACATACGACGGGCACAACACGAAGTCCGCCACTCGATCCTGGTCGTCGTCGTCGTCGTTCGTGAAGATGTCGAGCGCGTCCGCCGTGCGGCAGTACCGGCAGGACGCACTGAAGCACCCGACGCCAGCCTTGTCATCATCCGTCGCACACTTCGAGTCCGTGAAACCAAAGATGCCGGCGACGTTCTCTTCCAGTGAGACCGCGTGAGAGCATGTATCGATGGACGCAACAGGCTCTGAAGTGGACGTCTGCAGCACGCGCTTGGTGAACAGCAGCCGAGTGGACGAAGAGGACGATGAAGAGGACAGGAGCTGCGAGCAGTTGACCATGTGCGCGGATTGCGTGGTCGTGCGGGTCTTGCAGTACCGACAAGTGTCCGTCACACAGCCAACGCCTCCGACTTGGCCACACGAAGCCTGCGTCAGTGCGCTGATGCCGACGGCGGCATCGCCTGAAGAGACCAGGCTGCGGCACGGATCTTCCGATGCAACGGGGACGGTGGCGGTGACGGTGATCCCCGTCGATGGCGCACTAGCGGAGATATCTTCACACGGCATGTACGGAGACGATTGCGACGCTCTCTGGACTTTGCAGAAGCGGCACGACGACGAGAAACAGCCGAGTCCACCGTACTGACACAGTTGGTCCGCCACGGCCGTCAACCCGATCGCTGCGTCGCCCGGGGACACGAACTGCCAGCAAGAATCCGCCGAGTTGCTACCTGTAGAAGGCGCGGGTGTGCCACTTACCAACGCCGCCGCGATCGTGTCTTTGGAGCACGGGAGGAAGTGACTCGACTGGATGGTATCCTTCGTCTTGCAGAATCGACAGCTCAGCGAGAAGCAGCCAAGCCCCCCCAGTTTGCAGGAGAGGTCGTCAATGGCACTGATGCCAGCCAGAATGTCGCCTTGAGGAACGCGTTGGAGGCACTCGGATGAAGCGGGTGTGTTCGCTGCTGGGATCGCGGGTGAAGGGGCAGTGGCGGTGGGTGTTGCTGTCGTCGGAGAGACGGTCGACTGAGGCGGCTGCGTTGGCGAAGGTGGTGAAGTCGACGCCACTGGTGAACTCGTTGTTGGAGATGGGCCTGGCGTCGAAGTCAGACTTACATTCGTCGGATTCGTCTTTGGAGGCTCCGTAGTCGTCGTCGTCGGGCTTGGCGTCGTTGTTGCTGCGGTGGTCGGCGATGGCGTCGATGTTGGTGCGCTCGTCGTGGAGTTTGTCTGGAACTTGGAGCAATCGAGATAGTTCGTCGACTTGGGGCTCTCCCACATCTTGCAGAAGCGGCACTCGTCGTTGATGCAGCCCTGGCCGTTGACACCGCCTCCCGCGACACAAGACGCGTCTTCGACGACTTCCACTCCAGCCTGCGAGTTGCCCACCGACGCAAACGCCGCACAGGCGTTGACCACTTGGGTGGCGCTGTTGTCGTAGTTGGGATCGTACGGACACGGCGGAAACGGCACGTTGGCGGCGCTGAATGTGAGTTGGCAGTATCGGCACGTGGCAGTGAAGCAGCCGACGCCAACGCAAGGCTCCTCCTTGTACGCCAAGATCCCCATCTTCACGTTGCCTTCGTCCATGGCGTGGAGACACGGGTCGTCGATCTTGCACCAGTCGAGGTTGTCCGCGGTGTCGAACAGCGCAGTCTCGTACGGGTACTGTTTGTTTAGCCATGCATCGCTGTCGTCGGCCACGAGAAGCAGAGGCAACACCGCGTCCGCGATTTCGCTGGGAACGCCAGCTTCCAACGGGACGTCTGCGGTCACGTCGATGGCCATGCAGCCACTCACCGGGCACGAGTACGTTGAACTGGGAGGATCCTCTTGCTGCTGCAGCGTGACGAGAAGCAGCGCGGAGATGTCGTCGAACCAGTAGCAGTTGGTGCATTCCGCGTCGTCCATGCCGTTCATTTCCGGGAGCTTCACGCCGTTCCGGTCGAGAACCTGGCTGATCTGCGTGTTCTCTGGGTAGATGACCGCAAGTCGGTAGACGTCCCCAGCCTTGGCGTTGGAAACCACAAGCCTCAAGTGATTTGGCGTGTGGTTCTCAAACTGAACCGTGTACGAGGCTTGCGGTGAGATGATCGGGTGGTACAGCCAGCCAGTGGACGCCGGGATGTACTGCCCAGTGAATTCGATGCTCGGCTGCGCAGCGTCGCGGCTCGCCACGACGTTGTTGCGGTGGATCTTCATCTTGCCGTAGAAAATCGGGTCCGTGCTCGTCCCCACGCTCACGACGTCGAGATTCGCGTACCGATGCGGACACGCGAGCCCCCATTGCGAGTTGCGCGCACAGTGGGGCGTCGCGTAGTACTCGTAGTCCGGCAACAGCGTCGCGCCCTTCCAGCCAGAGACCGCACCAAGCGCATCGACCATCGACGTCGTCTTGCCGCCGTCGGCTTCACGGTCTCCGATGTGGAACTTGATATCAGTCGTGTCGAAGACGAGGTCTTGCGCGACGATGTTGGTGGACATCACGAAGGTGTTAAACTGGCGCGCGCCGATCGCTGGGTTGGTGACGTTGAGGCACAACTGCGAGTACCAGTGGGCAAACGTGCAGTTAGAGATCACCATCGGACCGTCGTACAGCTTGATGCCCATCCGAGCGTCGTCCGAGCGGTCCACGGCGCTGTCGGACCGGTTCTCTAGGTAGTTGACGAACTGCCATGGACTGGAGACAAGGTTGCCGCGGTTGGCGGTGCCGCCAACGAAGACCGAGTTGTTCACGTACGTCTCGATCGACTGCATCGCCGTGTCGCCACGGGTGAGGATCTGCACGCCCTCCGTGACGTCGGCGACGACCCAGTGGTCGATCGCGACTCGGAACGTGCGAAACCAACCGCCCTGGCGACTGTGGTGCACCAAGAAGTCGTGGAACACGGGGATGTCGTCGGGCATGTACGTGTACGGCGGCGAGTACCGCTGCTGCGGGTAGTCGAGTGCGTCTAGGTCGGGGCTGTCGACTTTGAAGCCGACTTCGACGCCGTGGGCGCTGTTGCGGCGTATTTCTCCAAGCGCGATCTTGAACGGATGCACGTTTGGATACTTGCCGGTCAAGTAGCTCAAGCCTTTGACCTCCAGCCGCGTGTGGATCCAATACGCGGACCCTTCGACGCCCGCGACGACGTTGTCCGTGATCGTGTTGTTGGGATTCGTGATGTAAAACGCACTGAGCGCGATCTGCGCGTCAGAGCCGAGACGCACGTGGGTGAGTTTTTCCTTCACGACCATGACGAGGTTGTGGCGGATCACGTTCTCACTCTCGGCGCCGTCCTCCAGCATGAACGCGTGGCCGGTGATGTTGAACGCCACATTGTTCTCAACGTGAACGCCCTGCGTGCCGTGGATCGCGATCGCACGGAAGTTGGAGGCGTGGATGGCGTTGGACCGCAAGAACGTGTCGCTCGGCACGCGGCCGCACAGGTGGAAGTGCATTGGGTACCGGCCGAGTTGGTCGCCTTGGCCAAAGTTCTGCAGCTCCACGCCCTCGACTTGCACCGTGTGGAAGCCTTCCTCAAAGATCATGTGGGCACCGACATCCGGCGTGAGAGTTTCTTGGCAGCCGCGGAAGGCGATGCTTCTCGACAGCAGTCCGACTTCACCGCGCTCGTCGACGCCTTCAGTGAAGCGGCCGTAGTGCATGTACTGCAGCGGCTTGTCGATCTCCACACACGACGCTGCGATGGCAGTGATGGTCCGCTTCTCGGCCTGGTGCGGATCAAAATCCGTGGACGAGAGCACGATCTCGTCGCCAATCGCCCAGCCAGCGGGTAGGTCCACGGGGACACACGTCGTGCCTGCCGGGGCGGTGTCACGCAGTCGCGTCCACGTTTGCGTACTGGCGCCCTTGGCTCCGAACAGCGTCAGCGTTCCATTCGCTCGCACCACGACGCCCTTGCGCCGCTCGTCGGAAGCCAGGAATGGCGAGCCGCAGGCGATATCCACGACGGTTTTCTTCGCGTACGGCTGCTGGCTCGAGCCGATTCGGAAGCCTCCAGCCACGTCGATGTTGCCTACGTGAAGATGGCAGTCGTGGTCTTCATCGACGACCAACTGCCCTCCTTGTGCCACGTTCAGTGACCCAGCAACAGAGTTCTCGCCTTTCAAGATGAGGGTATCACCTGCTGGCACGACGAAGTCACTTGGCTCGACGTGGTTTTCCCAGTAGATGACTTCACTGACAGTGGCGTGCAAGGAGCAGCTCAGCAGAAGCACCCAGGCCTGGAGCTTCACCATCTTGTATGTCAACACGATGTAGCGAGCGGCCTCGAGATCACAAACTGACGGTCAACTACAACGGACGACAGCCCAAGTGGCCACGCAGAACACCGAGCGAACGCGCCACTCATGGGATCTCGGCACGTAAGGCAACGTTCCGATGCAGTCAGCGTCAGCGGGCCGTGGATGCGATCGGGTTTCTGATAACCTACGTATGTTCTGCTCGCGTTCGAGATCGACCCCGCAAGCGGAAGAAGCCTCTTCGAACGATGCACGGCGTGTGCGGGCGGCCGTTGCAGCGGACGGTATCTGTTATTGGACGCTGATGGCGAAAAGGGACTGGCTTCATGCTGAACTCACTCGAGCAAGTCATGTATTGTCACAACACGGGAGTCGCAGTGGCTTGTCCAGTCGGCTTCGGAGGGCAGCAGTCAGTGAAGCCAGATTCATCAAGCCAAGGCCTTTTAATAGCGGAGACTGTGAGGGAGCGTTCAGTCTCACGCGGCGAGTGCCTCTATTATTGCGATCGTGCTAAATATGGATGCCGCCGCTGCACCTGATCGCTCCGTTTCCTGACGCGCCGTGGCGTCGCGTGGTGAGCCCTTCTGAGTCGTTGGTGTTGACAAAGCCACTCAGAGGCGGCAGATTTGCAGCAGGATGGAGGCGCCACGCGGTCGCGCCGAAGCCGTGGACTCTGTCAAGGTCATCGTGCGCGTGCGGCCTCTCAACGCGAAGGAGCAGACCAAGAGCTGCGTGCGGATCTCGTCGTCTCCGGACGGTCTCACGTCCAACAACCGCGCCGAGTCCAGTGGCCCTCAGCAGCTCGTCGTCGGCAAAGACCGAGCGTTCACGTTTGATGAGGTCTACGGGATCGATAGCTCGCAGCAGGTACGTCGTCGGTCAGTCGAATCAATCCAACACTGGACGGAACTGATCGGCGATCGGTGCAGGATGTCTACCGCCACACAGTGGAGCCGCTCGTCGACTGTTTCCTGGAAGGATACAACGCCACGGTGCTGGCTTACGGCCAGACTGGTACTGGTAAAACGCACACCATGTCTGGCTCGTCAATAGATCCGAAGGGCGGCAAGACCGAGGATCTACAGGGAATCATTCCGCGGGTGTGTTCGCAGAACCAACTCGCGCACCGTGGATAACACCTGCTCATACTGACCGCGGTTTTGTGGGCAGGTCATTCGAGCCATTTTCGATAAGATGCAAAGCAACCAGCAACGCAAGGAGTACAACCTTCGTGTTGAGTACATCGAGATCTACAACGAAGAGCTTCGTGATTTGCTCCATCCCGAGACGCCTACAAAGGTACGCCATGCCTTACTTACAAGTATTGGAGCAGCTCGAGGGCTGACACGTTTTGCAGCAACTGTCGATCCGCGAGGACGCCGAGGGCAATATCATCATGGCTGGAGTCAAGTCCGAGATCGCACAGTCCAAAGAAGCCGTGTTTCGACTGCTTTCCCTGGGCGGCGCGTCGCGCGTCACAGGCAGCACGATGATGAACGAGCAGTCCAGCCGCTCGCACGCGATCTTCAGCCTCATCATCCAGCAGCGAGATCTAGCGACGGGCGAATGCCGCAAGGCCAAATTCCACCTAGTGGATCTCGCCGGCTCTGAGCGTGCGAAGCGGACTGGTGCTGTAGCGGGGCGATTCAAGGAGTCGATCAGCATCAATCAGGGACTCCTCGCACTTGGGAATGTGATCAGCGCGTTGAGTGATGAAAAGCGGAAGCAAGCCTCGAACGACAGAACCACGTCCGGGACCCTCGCACCTACAACGGGCACGGCGGCGACTGGCGGCGGTGGTGGAGGTGGTGTGGTACACGTTCCGTATCGAGACTCGAAGCTCACGCGACTGCTGCAAGACAGTCTCGGCGGCAACGCCAAGACACTGATGATTGCCTGTGTGAGCCCTGCGACTGTCAACTTCGAAGAGACTTTGAACACGCTCAAGTACGCGAACCGAGCCAAGAACATCAAGAACAGACCGATCGTGAACCAGCAAACGCAGGAGGAGAAGCAGAAAGCTGACGATGAGATTGCTCGCATGAAGGAAGAGATCGCACTGCTACAGTCTCAGCTACAGCAAGGTCAAACACCAGCAGCTCCAGGAACTGCGGGGTCGAGCGGGCGCCCGGAGACTGCATCGTCGTCATCTGCGTCCAGTGGACGACCGCGTCGGCACTCGGTCGCGGTGAGTACGTCGACAGCGTCCATCCAGCAGGACTCACTCAGCGAGCAACAGCAAGCGCAGCTCCGCAAGAAATGTCGAGCGTACGCCGAGACCATTGAAGCGATGCGAGGCTTGAATGTCGAGGCCATCACGTCGCTCGTGGCGATGGAGCGTGACATCAAGCCGCTGGGACGGCCAGTGCAACAGCGGCTGAACGAGATCGTCAAGATGCTCAATGCTGCAGTTCAAGCAGTCAGCAGTGTAGAAAGCTCTCTGCGTAAGTCGCTGAGCGTCGTGCCAGGCGAATCGACGGGAGCATCTTTCGCTTTGACTGGCTCCGCAGTCGACGAAGAGACTTTCCAGCGTCTCACGAAAGAACTGGCAGACGCCAAGGCCGATCTTGCGCGGGACGAGCAGATCTTTGAGATGAAGAACACTGAGATCAAGAAACTCCAGGCGTTCGTGACGGAAGCCAAGGTCAAGAACGAGAAGCTCATCCAGCGCGTCCAGGAGCTCGAGCGCGGGGGCCAGCTGTGGTCCAATGGGCCAATTGGATCTCAGGGAGAAGTTACCAAGCCAGCGGTGGAGGGGGAACAAGCAGCAGCAGTCACCGGCAGCAACCGTCGGAGTGGAGAGGTGCATCCATCAGGGCCAGTGGATCCTAACGCCAAGCGCTCGACGTCTTCGCGCGGTCTCTTCACGAAACGCACCGGCGTCTCCACTGGTTTTGAGCCTCAGGAAGACAACGTGCTCATCGGTGCAGATGACGACGAATCCGTGTCGGTATCCAAGTCCCGAGACAAAACCAGCCAGCAGCAGCAACAATCCAAACCTCCAACCGCTGCTGCGAGACGCAGCGTCACGTCTAGCCATCGCAACTCACTTTCGAATCCTCTGGGTGAATCCCGTGAGGAAAACACCGTCGCAATGGGCAAAATGGAGAAGCTACTCGTGACACTACGCGGCAAAGTTGAAGAGCTCCAACAACAGAATGTACGTCCCGCAAAAGCCGGTCGCGCCTCCTTCTCCGGGTCTTCTTCGTCTTCTTTGCTCTCGCGCTTCACAGCGACGCGCAAGAAATCGAAAGGCTCGGTGTATTAACACGCATCCGCTTGAGAATGTGTTGGCTCACGTCTGTGTGTTGTTGGTTCCTGTGTGTTGTGCAACAGGGCGAGCTGCTCCACAGCCGAGAGGAGTCCGTGCGTCGCTGGCAGCTGGAGCGTCAGCAGTACGAGCGCCAGATCAACGAAGCCGAGCAGGCGATTGAAACCTTACGCCAAGCCAACCAAGCTCTGGAAGACACGCTGATGGAGGACAAGGACAATCAGAGCAAGCACGCCCAGAACTCTCAGCGTGAGTCTCGTACGAAAGCCCTGAAGCAGTCAGTGGCGGAGATCGTGATTGACGAGAATGAAGAGCTGGATGGCCCGGCGAAGGCTCGGCGCCCGAAGACGTCAACGAGACCAGCGACAAGTGGAGGAGCGGTATCCGCCACAGCAGCTCAGGTACTGGAGTTGTGGGAAACGAGCGTGCGTCGACTGATCGAGTACAACCAGGCTCGGCAGCAAGTGCTGCACTTGGTGAAGGAAAAGAAAGCTGCGCAGCAGAATGTCGAAGAGGCCAATCGTCGGTTGAATGCGCTGGAGATGCAGAAGCTACGCCAAAGCATGTCGATCCGCGAGAGTATCGCAGATGTGTCCGCGACGCTGCGTCAGATCAACGAGAAGATGCAGCACGAGCACAAGACTGTGGAGGAGATCGAGCGTCTCAACAAGCTGAAAGACCGGGCTGAGCGCAAGCTCAAGGCTCTGCGTCGGCAGGAGGAACACGAAGAGTTCTTGGATGCAGAGACGCAACAGGAAGTCGCCGATCTGGAGGAGCTAATCGAAGATCTCAAGTCTCATATTGCGTTCCAGGACTCGGAGTTGGTCTCTGCCCGCGAAGAAATGGAGCTGCTCAAGCAAAAGTCGCAGCTGGACGAACAGTCTCCGCTCGAGTCGCTCGCGCAGGCAATGGTGGAACAGTTCAGCATCGAAGCATCTCACTCTTCTGCAACCCTGGCGTTTGTGAAGAAGTGTCTCGAAGACCTCGCCAGGCTACGAACCAGGGAGCAGGAGCTGCTCGCTGACGTTAAAGAGCGAGGAGCCGCAGTCGAAGAACGCGACGCAGCGCTGAATCAGCTAGAAAGCGGACTTCTCGCGGCACGCAAGGAGTTCGATCGTCGCCTGCAGTTGCAGATTCAAGACAGCGACCAGACCATCAGTGAGTTGGAGGCCCACATTGCTCAGTTGAAAGAGGAGAACGCGAAGCGCAAGGCCAGTGCGGTGACGAATCCGAAGCTCCAGCCTCAGTCACTCGAGCCCGAGCATAACGCCAACAGCCTGAAGGACGAAGAGTGGCAAAAGCTGATCGTCAGTTGCCAGAAGAAGGACGAGTACATCACGGACTTGGAGAAGCACGTCGTGTTTTACAAGTCCAAGGCCAAGCAGATGCAGATGCAACTCCAGCAGCTCATCAAGGATTCGGCGGGCAACCAGGACGGCCACAGCCACGACTCGTCCAACGACGAGGACAATGCGCAGCTTCAGAAGCGTATCCAGCAGCTTGAACAGGCCAACGACGCGCTCATGAAGGACCTCGCGTCGGCTAAGGTAAGGTATCCGCTCGTCTCACGGTCTCACTTCTTGAAGGTCTCACTTGTCTCTTCTACAGGTATATCTACGGATGTCCAAGAGCCGCAGCTCAGCCGAGGGAGCCCAAGTCGTGCGGATCTCGCGGAGCGAGCTGCGTGAAGTGTCACGGCCGCCCACTGCCGTCTCCTCCCGTGACGAGGACTGATCGGACACCCAAGGTTCCATTTTCTGGCAAATATAATATCATCGCATCTCCCCAAAAACAACCCACTCAAACCAAGTGACTTGCTTTCAGTATGTGGCACTGTCACTAAAGTGAAAGGGTACCTTCCTGGTGGCCAATCATGGCGAAAATGACGCCCACCGCGGATGAACCGGCAGCGTCCGTGCTCGGTACGACCGCACGCAGCGACGCAGATGAAACGCGCAGCATCCTAGCACCTAATGAACTAGAGACCGAGCATGTGCACAAGGTCTACGACTCGATCGCGCCGCATTTCAGCCACACGCGCCACACTCCGTGGCCTCTGGTGACCGAGTTCCTGCATTCTCTGGAGAGCGGCGCGCTCGTGGCCGACGTCGGCTGCGGCAACGGCAAATACCTGCGCGTGAATCCGAGCGTGTGCATGATAGGGTCGGACCGCAGCATCCCGCTGCTGACCTGCTCGTCCGTTCACAGCGATGAGTACATCACTGAGTCGCTTTCACAATAATTATTGCAAACTGAGGGACCAATAATTCGTCGTTTTTTGCATTAGAACATTCAACATGTTCGGCTGCGATGCGCTCAAAGTGCCATTGCGCACCGCAAGCTTCGACGCCGCGATCTCGATTGCCGTGCTTCATCACATCTCCACGGTCGAGCGTCGCATCGCACTCATCAGGTGAGACGTTCGAGCCCAATTAATTAATTGTGGGTGGTGCTGACAACTCCGTCTTGCCTGGTTGCTATGGAAAAGTGAGCTCGCTCGCATTGTGAAGATTGGGGGTGAGATCTACATCGTCGCGTGGGCATTCGAGCAGGATGAACGTTCCAAGCGCCGGTTCGACGAGCAGGACGTCATGGTCGAGTGGAAGCTCCAGGAAAAGTACGCGGCCCCAGCAGCAGCTACAGAGTCAGCGGAAGTAGCAGAAGCCGAACCAGAACGCAACCATCGAGGCGCCAAGCACGCGAAGAAGGACGAGGCCAAGCGCTGGGTCGTGTACCAGCGCTACTGCCACGTGTACAGACGCGGAGAGCTGGAGGAGCTGATAGCTCAGGTGCCAGGACTGACGGTGATAGAGACCCAGTACAGCAGATCCAACTGGTGTATCCGCGTGGCGCGAGGAGAAGCGGAGTGATAGACGACGAGGAAAGAGAGAAATGAAGGGCAAGACTAGAGCAAGCAGTCCTCCACTTAGGATTTGTGGGGATCATGATGGATTCGGTTACGAGACGCTGCCTATTTCTGTAGGTTCGCCGTTCCCAATGAAGGAAAACAGCAACACGGAGCATGCAAATGGATGGAAATCGTGAAGAAAACGAAAGAGATGAAGACTCGGACGAGACTTCCGACGACCGTGATGGTGCAGCAGCCAACGCTGCAGGAGATGGGGGTATGAGTGGAGACGGAGAGGAGGACGACGGTGGACAAGCAGATGAAGAGGAGGAGGACGACGGCGACGATGACAGCGACGCCGAGACGCAGCGTATCGGCAATAGCGTGCTTCGGTTCGCGAGGTGAGCTTGGTTCGATGATGCTATGGAAAAGGGGGTGGAGAAGAGGCTCGAGAAGCTGAAAGGTGTCGTGCAGGCGCTGTGTCAAGAGCGGCGAGTTCGCCAAGGCCATGGCAGCGCTGATGAACATTGTGGAGATCAGCGACCTGGCAAGTGTGCCCTGTCGCCAGGCCTTACTGTTCACGGTGCAGATCTTCAGCATCACCGACCAAAGCGACAAGGCGCTCACGTGTATGATGGTACGTGCGAGCCAGCGGAGTGGCTACCGCAAACCACTGACTGTAAACGTGCTATTGTGTAGGAAATCTGGACCAAACCGCCGCCGCCGTACACTACAAACGATGCGCAACTCATACTGGTACGCTCTCGCATTGCTCCATCTATGCAGCAGCTCGGTCTCAGCTCTGGTATTTTCTGTGGTCGTAGGCGATGCTCCACGAGCAGCTCGACCAGCCTCAGTTCTCTGCGTTCTGGTACAAAAAGGCATTCGGAGCCTTCCCATTCGACGCCTCTGCTGCCCGATCAACGTGGCTGAGACTGGCTCGGAAGAGCTACGACGAAGGCGACTTCATCCTGGCACGAGAGGCCTTTTCCCGGGCGTTTGCGTACATCATTGAGTGCCAGAGCTGGCCGGAGAACGAGTGTTCACTGTTTCGCTTCATCGGTCAGTTCGTCACGTCGGTCGTCTCGGTAGCTCACCTGCGACCGAACCGACGAATGGAAAACCAGTCCATCGCTCTCACGCTTGCGATGGCTCTGGAGGAGAGCGGGCTGCTGGATGAGACTCCTCTGTGTGAGCGAGCGTGGGATCCCGAGTACCTGTTGCTGCGAAATGTCTACTCCGAGTCGTTTCCGGCTCTCTACAGCTACCTGTTCATGGCCGAAGATGATCTCATTGGCCGCATCACGCGTGCCTGGCGCGTGTTTCAAGCTCGTCAAGCACGACGGAAAGCCATTGAAGAAAGAGACCGAGAACGAGCCGCTGCAGCTGCCGCCAAGGCTGCTGCTCGACGGGCGACGGCCAAGAAGAAGCCAAAGAAGCCGTCTGTCAAACCTCCACCGACACGCGACGAGCTGGATGACGAGCTACGCGCGCTACGGCGGAAAACAAAGGCCCGAGTGCAGTCACTTCGGGTCTCCTCCCCACGGAAGCGAGCGTCGTCGACAGTAACAGCGTCAGCAGAGCAAGGCCCGACCTCGAGCTCGATACTGTCGCCGGATCCACGCCGTCGAACTCGTGCGATCTCAGCGGCAGCGGAGACCATCGCGTCACCGACTCGCCGGAAACTGGAGACCGTCAAGCAGCTTCGAAGCACCTCTTTACAAGTGGAACTACCACCCTTGAACCAAATCCCTCAACACGATATCGTGTCGCCCGTGTCGCCACACACGCTGCTCGAGGTCTACGCCTTCCCAGCGCTCGCGAGTCAGCGCCGTGAGTTTGAAGCCGACGCCGGACGCAGCCAAGGAGCCGCTGACCTGGACGATGAACTCGAAGCCATTGAGGCCTTTGCGCGTATGGCTCACTACCGAAGTCGAGTGCTCGTGGACAAGCACCACAAGCTCCGCGAGTCGTCGGTGCTGGATGTCGAGCGAGTCCTCCCAGACTGGCTGAAGCAGTTTAACGAAGTGCTCCACTTCATCCGCGACCGCCACACGCAGCAAAGGCTGCCCATGGCGCCCGTGTCGACTGCTGCAAATTACTTCTCGGAGATCCAGGCGCGTGTCGTGTTCCAGCTCACGAAACTCCACCGCAAATACGTTCTCCAGCACGGCAAAACCATGTTCACGATCAAGCTGCTCAAGTGGATCAAGCGCCTGGAAGCGTGGCAGTTCGCGAGCGTTGAGGACGACGTGCTGCCAGGCCTCAGTGAAGTCAAAGCCACCGGCGAGCAGGAGGAAGCGCACAGAAATCTCGAGTTTTACCATGTTTTGCACATGAAAAATGAACCAGCCTAAACTATACAGTACATCGTGAGACTACCGTGTGTGAGTGCATGAAGAGTGTGCGAGCTCAGTCGGCTGGGTTGGGTTGGCTGCCGTTGGATCCCGAGCGCTGGTGGTGGCTGTAGTGGCCTGGCGGGCCGCCGTAGCTGCCGCTGCTTCCCGGTGGAGGCCCCGTCGGCTCGCTTTGGTGAGGCGAACGCCCACGGTCCATGCGATGGTGGTCGTAGCTGCCACTGCCGCTGCCGCTTCCATTGGTGGCATTGCGGTCCACGTCCATCATCGAGAAGCCTCGGCCGCCGCTGGGACCTCCTGGCCCTGGCGGCAGCAGAGCGCCGGGGCCACTGCTTCCTCCACGACTCAGCGGACGAGCGAAGCGATCTGGCATGCCAGTGGGCGGAGGCCCTCCGCTTCCCGCACCAGGAAGGCCGCGGTACTCGCCTGCAGGGGGCTCGCCACGGCTCGGCGGGTAGCGGTTGGAGTACGAGTCCGGGCCTGGGCTGTACTGACCCGAAGTAGTTGGCGCCTGAGGTCCTCGCGAATCGCGATACCGGCCGTAACCTGGGTGGGTCTCACCTCCTGGTCCTCCTGGAGGACCAGTGGAACGGATACCCGGCCCGCTGCTTCCTCCTCGGGGCAGACCGCGGTCGCCGTAGTACGCACCACCGCCAGGAGCGCGCATGTCCTCGCCGCGGTAGCCTCCAGCCGGTTGGCGGTCACCCATGTAGCTGCCGCCACCAGCGATTTGCTCTCGCTCGTGCCACTCTGGAGCGTCGCCGTATCCGCGTCGGTGGTGGTACTCGCCGCTGTCTGGAGCTCCTCCTGCCTGGGGTCCACCCCAACGAGATGAGGACGAAGTCGCAGGCGGAGGGCCACCGTCCGCAGACAGTGGACGCAGTGGCATCGAACGGTAGTCACCTCCTGGCCCCGATGGGCGGCGGTGGCTGTCGTTGGGGTCTCCACGGCCTGGAACGCCCGACGGGAATCGTTCGCCCGCTGCCAGAGGCGCTGGCATTCGCTGAGGGGCACTGTAGGCGTCACGGTCACCACGCTCGCGCTCGTCTGGTCGGTACGACACAGGCGGAACAGCGCGATCATCAGGGATACCGCCACGTCCTGGGACAGGGCCAACAGCTCCACCTCCAGGAGCGCCGGCACGCATCATCGGCGCAGTAGCAGCACCATTGCCGTATGCCTCGCGCCCGCCACGGACACGCTTCGAGTCGTAACCATCCATCGCGTCAGCAGGAGCCGTCGACGTGCCTCGCTTACGAGATCCAGTCGCCGAAGACTCGGGGAACAAGGACAAGATCGCCGAGTGGACGTTCTGTGGGAAGCAAGCGCTGAGCAGCTCGTTGTCGAACGCGATGAGCTCGACGACGTCCAGCGCAGACGCGAACATGTGGCCGGCGCCACGAAAGTTGCCTGGCGGGGCGTAGAACCGCTGCTCCGAGCCGTGCTTCTGCGTTCGCCATCCCTGGCGCATGAGCACAGGCAACGCGTGGTTCTCGAACAGGCCGACCACAAACTGCGCCTCGCGCTCGCTGATTGCCACCGACGAGCGACGTGGCGGGTACGTAGGCATGGCGTTTTGTGACGACGACGAGTGGTGGCTGGACGGTGGCGGGGCCATCGATGGGTTCAATGGCGCCACTGGCATGGCACCAATGGATGACGCCGGCGTGACGCTGCCGATCTCTGGGCTGTCGGGGATACGATCGTTGCGGTATCCGGACGAAACTGGAGGAACCGATGGGTCAGCGCGCTCGATCTCGTCCTGGATCAGGATCTGGATCGTGTTCTCGATACTGAGCTCCTCGGCATCTCCATCAGCGTAGACGATCGTGTACAGCGACGTAGGCTCATCGAACTTGACGACCTGACCAAGGAAGCGACCGTGGCCAACGAAAGTCTTGGCAACACGGAGCCCGATGAGGTCGTCAGCGTAGATCTCGCGGCCGTGGAACATGATACGAACGTCCTGGCCATCCTGGCCAGGCGACGATGGCTCCTCCTCACGCTGGCCGTTGCCTTCACCGGAGAAGCTGGAGCCCATGTCTTCGTTGCGCTCGGTGTCCTTCATCTGGTTATCGTTCCAGCGGTTGCCCCCGCTTGGCTCCTGGCGTTCGCGGCTACGCGAGCGGCTTCGATCCCGACGCCAGCCTGGGTTTGAACCACTGCCTCCACGGCTGCTGATACCCGGTCCAGCGGCCTCGTGGGCGCGCTTATCCGCACGGCCCTGCGCGCCACCACTGCTGGCGTGGCTGCTGCTGTGGCCAGGACGTTCATTGTCCGTGCTTTCGCGGCGGTTCATGTGGATCATCGCCGCCCGCGACAGCGACGGCAGCGTCATCGAGCTGTTACGCTCTCTCGGAGCGACAGGCGACGACGTGCGGCTATCACCGCCGCCGCTGTTTCCCTTGGCATTCGACGACTGCTGCGGCGCTGGCGGTTGGCGACTCGCGCCACGGCCCGTCATGTCGTCGTCCGTGTCCGCCTGCGAGCTCGTCTCCGAGCCATCACTCTGGTAGGACGTCTCCGCCGCCGGCTTGCGTCGAGGCGGTGCCGGCGTCTTGGTGTTCTTCCTGTCCTTGGGCGCCTCGCGCTTGGCTGGCTCGTCCTTGCCGCGCTTGCTCGCGTCCCCCGCCTTGGCCGCCGGCTTCCTCTTGCGCGTGTCGCGGTCGCGGTCGCTGTCGCTGCCCGTCTCCTCTCCGTCGTCGTCGTCATCGGCTTCCTCCTCCTCCTCCGCCTCGGACTCCTCCCCTTCCTCTGCGTCTTCCTCTTCTTCTCCCTCCTCCTCGGACTCGTCGTCCTCCTCGTTGCGGCGCTTGGCACGGCGCTTGGGCTCCTTGCTCCACTCACGGCCGCCGCGCGTCACCACAGGAGCCACAGGCGCAGAGGAGAAGCTGCCCGAGCCAGGAGACTGCATGCTGCTGGAGCCGGAGGCGCCCGACGTCTTGGAACTCGCGTCAGCCATCGGGACTCGGATGCTTCCACGTTCGCGTCGCGACAAATGCTCCGAGCTGGACAGTGAGCTGACGGAATGGGCAGCTCCAACGTTTTCGGAAATGTAGAGATGATGGGCGTTACAAGATGTGGGCGTATTATGCGAAACACCAATGAGACCACACAAATAATTCGATTGTAGGGGTAGTAGAGTCAAGTCTTGACGGTAAGATGGTCTGCATCCATTAAAGAATCAGATAATAGAGGTTTGAGCAGCTGGACACAGCTGTCTATAAATATGAAAAGTGGAGGACGCTTTGTCTGGGAGTGGACGAGAGACGATCCAGTTCGAACCGGACGATAGAACACGGGATGGTTAGGGACATCGTGTTCCGAAGTGTCCCTCGTGATACGGTCATTCTGATGAACCCCAAGCCCCAGCAGCTCCAGTTCACAATGGCTGCCACGTCGATGCCGACGGCGCTGGCGCTGTCGCTGACGACCGCGGCCGTGGTGGCCGCGGCCTACGCCATCTATCTGCCCCGTGTGAATGAAGCCGTTGACGTCCCCTACATGGTGCGCCACTCGCGAGCTCAATACGCTTCGTAGTTGTGGAGATATCGCTGATGGAATGTTGCATGAAGGATGAAATCTTCCACGTGCCGCAGGCGCAAAAGTACTGCGCGGGGCGATTCGGTAGGCGCGCCACTACAATACGAAGTTGCGTGTGTCTTCTGTGCCCTGCTGATGTGGCTGTGTTGCGTGCGGCTCAGACGAATGGGACCCGAAGATCACGACGTTTCCTGGCGTCTACCTGGCTGGTGTGGCTTTCGCGCGGCTCACCGAGTACCTCACGACGCACATGGGCTTGAGCGAGCCAGTCTTCTGCTCTTTAGCCGTGCTTCGTACTGTGAACGTGCTGTTTGGCGTCGGCAACGCGTACTTGATCTCGCGTATCCGCCAAGCGCTCGGGGTGAGTCACGTCCCAAACATTCGAATTCGAACGTCTGGTGCGCTCACGAGTATACTTTGATATGTGATCTTGACGTCATTTGTAGCCGGTGGACACCCAGGAGCTCATGATCGTGACGTTTCCCGTGCTGTTCTTCTTCTCGCTGCTGTTCTACACGGACGCCGGCGCGACGTTCTTCGTATTACTCATGTACCTGCTCGCTATCCGCGTGGATCTCAACAGCAAGTCCGTGTCAGCCTTCAGCTTCTTCACGAGTGCACTGGTGCGTGCTCCACCACTGTGGTATTTGGTCTATAACTCTAATCTGATGAGGACTGTGTTGATGTGTAGGCTGGTGCTGCCGCTGTGCTGTTTCGTCAGACCAACATTGTGTGGGTGGTGTTCGTGGCTGGCACGCTCGTCGTGCGGTTTGTGGAGCTTTCGCACAGCCAGACAATCTACGGGTACGGTACTATAGCGTTGCTGTCTGCGTGGTGACTCGGAGCTCACTGGAGTGGATTCGCTGACTGCATGTTAGAAGCGTGAAGCACAGCGTCAAGGACCATGATGACTTCGTTCTGGTGAAAAAGTCGTACGTATACCGTATCATTCCTTGTGATTGCGAACTTTGTCTAACACCCTTCAATTATAGCGCTTTCAGCGTGCTATTCAACTTCGTCCGTGTGACTCTGTCCGAAGTGCCGGCGTTGCTGCGTCTGCTGTGGCCATTCGTTGCGATTGTCGCTGCCTTTCTCGCGTTTCTTCGCCTCAACGGGGGCATTGTTGTCGGTACGACTCGCTGGCTCTTTCGCGATTGAATCGTCCTAACCGTTGGCGCTCGTAGGTGACAAGTCCAACCACGAAGCCGGCTTCCACGGCGCGCAGGTGTTGTATTTCCTCTTCGTGGCGTCCACTGGTCTCGGCCCAGGACTCATTCTCCCGAACCACATCAAAGACTTTGCGATCGCCGTTCGCAACAAGACTCGAGCGCCTTCTGGACTGCCGTTTGTGGCCAGCGTGGTGACGCTGCTGCTTCTGACGATCCACTTCTTTAGTCCAGTCCACAAGTTTATGCTCGCCGACAACCGCCACTACACGTTCTACATCTGGCGCAAGTTCTTCCTCAAGCATTCGCTGGCCAAGTTCCTTCCGGCGCCACTGTACCTGTTCCAAGGATGGCGTATCTGGACCGAACTCCGTACGTGTATTGCTTGCTCTGTGTATGCTTGCTGCTTGTTTGTGAAATTGATTTCTGTTCTTTATCCAGGTCGAAAGTGCACGCCGTTGTGGGTCTTGGTGTTTGCCACCGCCACTGTGCTGGTGCTTGTGCCATCGCCACTCGTCGAGTACGTATAGACGTGCTTTGGGGGCCAGCTTTCCGTGACGGATCCTCACAATCTATGGCTACGTGTGCAGGCCACGATACTACATCATCCCGTTCGTGCTCCTTCACCTCCACATGCCCACGGTGCGTTCGCTTCCGTGGCCGATTTCTATCTCGGCCGTTTGATTCATTTGGCGTCTGTGCACTGCAGCAAACTCCATGGCATCTTGGCGTGACAATCGCGGTCTACACGATCGTCAACATCGTGACGATCCACACGTTCCTGTATCGTCCGTACAAGTGGGTCGATGGCTCTACTGGTCGCTTCATGTGGTAGAAGGATGTTGGCGAGCAACACATACCGGCCTCAAGAGTTTGATTGAACGCTACACAAGCAACATGCATCGACCGCGCAATATAGAAGCTCACAAGCACGTACGCACTCCACGCTCTTTATCGTAGGCCCTCACTCAAGCCACCGTCGCAGGCTCTTCTGGACTGGACGCCATCTCCGTCTTGCTCAACACGGCCGGACGCACAGTCGCGAAGAGCTCGCCTTGAATAGGAAGCGACAGCGACATATCGTACGTGATGGTTTGTGGGTCGCGGTCCAACACGAACTCGAACTTGCTGAGCATGGCGGCGAGCGAGATCTTCATTTCCAGGACCGCGAGCTTCACGCCCAGACAAATGCGTGGCCCCGCGTGGAAGACCAAGAACTTGAACGGCGAGAACTGCTTCACTTGACGCGTTTCTTCATCGATCCACCTTTCGGGCTTGAATTCCGCGGCGTCTTCACCCCACATCCAAGGCATCCTCGCCGTCGCATACGTCGGGATGAGCACACGAACACCCTTGGGGATCAGCGTGCCGTCGCTGAGCACGGTGTCTTCCATGGCCATACGAGCGTTCATGGGCGCCGACGGGTTCAGGCGCAAGCTCTCTCGAATGGCTGCCTCCAAGTACGGCAGTTTGTTGGCTTCCTCCATCGTCGGCACGGCGTCGGGCTCCCCCTTCACAAGCTGCGGTGCCTCGCGCTGGAGCTCATCCATGATCTTGCGGTGGACGTGCGGGTACCGACTCATCATGATGAAGAACCACGCGAGACTCTGGCCCGTGGTGCCTCGCCCCGCGGCAATAAAGTTCAGCGCCATGTCACGAATCAACTCGGCGGTCTTAGCAGGGTCCTCCACCCCGTCTTCAACACTGCGTTCCTTCGCCAAGTACAACGAGATCAAGTCCTTGGCGCTGCGCTGGCTCGGATCCGTCTTCTCGAACCGGTCCATCGACGCCTGGATGACCTTGTAGATCGCGTCGTTGATGCGTGTCATGTCCACGGCGAGCTGCTTCTCCGTGCCGATCTTGAGCAGCCGCTTGAGCTTCCACAGGAACACGGGCTGCTGCGCTCGCGCCTGGATCGCCATCGGACAGCGGGAGAACGCGCGGTGGAAGTCTTCGCCAAAGTCGTGCTTGATCTCTTCGCCATCGTCGTCCACCTGCTTGTCACGCAGACAGCCGAGCCGCACGCCAAAGCCAATCTTTGTGAATACGTCGGTCGTGAGCGCGTCCATGAGCAGCTTGATCTCGATTTTTGTATTGGTTTCGTGGGCCTTCTGGAGCTTGTGCAGCACCACACGCGTGTCGTCGACGATGGCTTTCGCCATGCTGTCGCGGATCATTTGGTGCGAAAACAAGTGGCTCGCGGTCTTGCGCTGGTGGCGCCAGGCGTCGCCGTCGAGTACGAAGATGCCGTTCACACCGAAGAAATCTTGGGCGAGCTCGCGGGTCTGGCGGCCTTTCTCAAAGTTGTTGAACAGGTTCTTGAGCACGTCTTCGAAATGCGATTCTTTCGTGAGGATCACACAGTCGGGACGCCCCACGGACTTTAACAGCCACGGTTTGCCGTTGTGGCGTAGACACTCGTCCAGGAACCAGTCGTGGACGCGCGTTCGCTGCGTGCGGATGAGATCCAACGTGTTGCCCAGCACTGGCAGCGTCGATGCCGGCGTCGGGAAGTGGCGGAGCTTCGCGAGCACGAGCTGGCGCTTCAACACGACGTAGCCCAACGCCAGAGAGCTCACCACGAGCAGCGCACTGGAGGCATCGAGCTCCTGCAGGAAGAATTGCCACGGAGACCACATTGCGACGACTTGAGGGCAATTTCGAGAGTGAACAAGCCCAGGTCCTGGCTCGTGGAGGAGGCTTTGCTGTGGATCGAACGAATGAGCCGGAGAGTCGGGGCGGACTGTGGCTGGTTCGTGCAACGTGGGGGCATCCTAAATCATCGACGCTTGAAGCAATCCCACGTACGGTCGTCAGTAGCGCGTGAGTGGAGTCGGTAGGCACGGCCGTCGCCTCGTCCTCCATATCATTCTGCTGGGTGGGACGAGAACTCATTCCTTCCATCGACTGGCCATTGGATTTTAACAACTTCAACCACGCTATAGATACAGTACACACGCAACGGCACCGCACGCGAGCCGTTCTTCCACATTTCACACGCCTTCTCTCTCTCTCTCTCTGCCGCGGCTGCAGTAACGCAGTCAGTGGTCGTGACGCGCGTGGATCACATCGTCACGCCACAAGTGCGGATGCTCTCTGGCGACGGCGGCCGTCGGCCGTTGGTGGTAACGGTGCGCGGCTCGTGGCGGGCGCGACGCGCGCATGCGGCGCTCCTCCTCGTCGTACTTGGGCCCGAGCAGCGGCTTCCAGCTCATGGGCAGCTCGTCGGATCTGCCACGCGAAGCGCTCGAGCCATGCCGCTCGTCTCCTGCCAGTGGCAGCTTCTGCGTCGGGTCTGCGGCCTCCTGCTCAAACAGGAAGTAGACCATGGCGCTGTGTGGTTTTGTAATGTGTCGCTTGGGTTTTCCTCGGCGAATTGGAGACTGAAGGCTCCATGATGGCGTTCTGTGTGCTCAGTAAGCAGCTCAGAGAGTGCACTCCCACGTGATGTGCATGCGTGGATGATGCGCTTGGTGGGGGACAACACGACACTCGCTCAAGCTTGGCGGTGTGACAGGCTGATCTTTTCGCGCGAAGGACTCA
>JAADXN010000487.1:0-22310 GCA_023337875.1 Pythium apleroticum | reverse complement strand
TGCTCCAGCTCGGTCTTCGCGTCCGCTTGAGCTGACACTGTTGTGGGTCGTCCGGTCTCTCTGGACTTCACTGTAGTCGCTTGCTTGATGCTGATGGTCTTTGCGAGTTGTGCCTCCAGCGATCTTTTGTCATTTATCAGCTGCGCGATCTCCATCTCCACGTCGACTAGCGAACACAGCTCCTTTCGAGGTACTCGATCCAATCGTGCTTCAAGTTGCTGCTTTTGCTTCTCCATTTGCTGGGAGGCTGCCTTCTTCTGCGTGATCTGTGTCTGTAACTCGCTCAGTTGCTGCCTCGTACTGCGGTTCGCCGTCTTTTGCTCCAACACGAGCTGCGCCCAGTCTTTCACAGTCTTTCGAGCCCCGCGCGATGAACCAGAACCACTCGACGTCAAACTCGACAGCGACACTTGCGCCTTCAGACCGTGGAGTTCACGTTTGAGAGCTGCTGATGCGAGCTCCTTTTGTTGGAGCTGCGAAGCCAACGCCTCATACTGCGTTTTGAGCTCATGCTTCTCTTTCTGCAGCGCTGTCTTTGTATCGCCCAGCGTCTCCTCGTCGCGAAAGAACACGCCGCTCTTGGTGTATTTCGTCGGATCTCGTGGAAGTTTCGACGGACCACCTGGCTGCTTTGGAACGGGCTGCTTGACTGGACTTGCTTCTTCTGGCGTGGGACTGCTAGCACTCTGACTCAGCTTTTCTCGTTGATCGTCTGCTTCCTCGTCCTCGTGCTCATGGTCGTCTTCGTACTCGTCTTCGCCGTACTCATCCTCAGCGCCTCCATTCGTCGACGGCGGCGGCTGCGCCGACCACTTGTCGCGCACTCCATCAGCTGCGTCTCCGTCCTCCTCTTCCTGTTCTGTCGCTGTAAGGATGAGCTGTGCGTCTTCAAGACTGGATGCTGTCGTTGGTTTGCTCAAAAACTCGAAGATCGCAGGGTCTTCCACCTCCCACTGCTCCTCTCCATCGTCGTACTGCACGTAGTACCCACTCTGCGGCGAGTACTTCACCACAACGCCTTCAAACCACGCGTCATCTTCCTCCCAGAACACGCGCACGCGCCACCCGACCGCCGCTTGCTTTTCGACCACCATTGCCACCAGTCAGAATATCGGAGACCTTCGCACGTTCACCAAAGGTCACTTCAACTAGGTTCAAAATCCCGACTTAGGTTTTTTGGACACCATCAGTGGGTCAGGTTCACACATCATGATGAGGGGCGATTCCTCGTCCCAGACGTTTTGGGCACAACATTTCAACTTGCGTCGGCATGAAAGTAGCCCGAGTTCTTCGGCGATGGCTCACCATCCTCCGTCGAGTCGCTACGGCGCATGGACTCGCAAGAGGGAGTCGAGATGACGAAGACTTCTCTCTGGTGCCTCACGTTACCTACATTGACTTGCGGCTCCCCAAGCAAAGCATCCAGGTCCTCACATTGCGTTAGGCTATATGATCCTCTTCACCTGGGGATTGCAGGTCGACATCAGTCTTTGGAGAACCATCCATCTGAAGACTTCGTACGAGATCAGCCACACGCAACAGGCCACGCAAAGGGTCAATCCACACTTGTTCCGTGAGCAAGACCTCCGACCTTCGTTTGAGGTGGTGTACGACAGCTTCCACGATGCGCCGTTTGAGCCATGGCTTCGGAAGCTCAAGCTGCTGTTCGAAGATACTGGTGACGATGACAGCTTCCGGGATGCAAAGAAGCGTCTGCAGTTGGCGAATTCGTGGGCAAGCACTTTTGATCCAAGCCAAGTACTCGTCTCGCTCTGTGTTCGGTTCGTTGAAGACGACCCGCGAAGCCCTTGCATCGACACTGGGGTCTATTTCATTGGCGTCTTCTACGCGACTAGCTGAGCTACAAATCACCCACGTCAGTCTCCACATCCGACGGTTCACTCACGCGCTCGCTGGTGCTGTTCGACGGATCCGAGCAGTGGAAATCTGTGTTCGCGATGTGAACGTGGAAGATGCCGGTTTTCTGAGCTGCTTTGACGAGTGTCTGTCAGCCTTGTGTTCCCTTCAGGCCTCCACGGTCAAGCTGCGATCGCCGCTAAACAAACTTCGCTTGAGCTACGAGCCGTTTGATCCAGTCGCAGGCGCGCCGTGCTTGGAACGCATTATTCTCGTACGCTACGAGAAATTGCGAACCACGAGACGGGAAAACACAGGCGGCAGGGGCATTCTCTACACATCGCTCGTACACGACGAACTTTTTCCACTGCAACACCAACATCGCAAGCGACATGCTCGCACCAAATCTTAAGTTGAACACATCACAGACGAAGAGTTTGCCTGCGATATTGAATTTAAGAGTGATGCACTAATCTCTCTTTATTATTTTTGAGTTGTTTTTCACCTCTATCATTTGATAGAGATCCTCTCAAGTTGCCAACTCTCGAAGGCATCTTCATAGTGTGATCACCAACTGCCATCCATTACGTGTATTACAATCCAGATCCGTTCGAAGCTCTCAGTTACGACAAGTAGAGAAGTTGACTCTCCACGTGCTCACTGTAGCTTGTGCCGCCGCAAGCCTTGGCCACCCTAACGCCTAAACTACTCTCATAGGTCACGTGGACGACACGAAGCAGGCTCGGAGCTGCAAACGCCAACACCATGGCGACGATGTCTGAACCAAGTCTGCTAGTCACAGGAGCATCGTCGAACAACGACCCTGACGTGGTGCGTCCCGTGGCGATCCCAATAAACGCCAGCTTCGCTCGTCCTGGCATCGGCCGCGGAGCACAGACCGCGAGTGGGGTGCGGTGGAATCGCCGTAGCTTCTTCACGATACTGTCCATCAGCATCGACATGCGTTTGCCCATAGTTTGCTGTGGGGATCTGCGCTCGAACAACCTCAGTTCCAAGAACTGAAGCCGAGCGTTCTGCTCCAGCATGCTTTCTACGGAGCTCAGGTACGCTTCTTCGTCGTCGTTGGTGCCCTGCGGAAATCCAATCTTCAACTCGCGCAGAGTCATCGCGAGAGCACTGGCTGGATTGCCAAGCTCCTCAAAGAACGTGATGAACCCAACATGGCGACTGTCAATGGACAGCACTTGCAGCCGACAACGCCCAACGCGATACGCATCGAGGAAGACGTCCATCGTCGTCAGCTCCGTGTGGCTCAGCTTCAAGCAGATGAGAGCAGGACACGCTTCCACGATAGATGCAATTGTATCCTGTGTGAAGACAACGCCTCGAACGACGCGGACACTGAGAGAGGTCAGACGGCTTCCGAAGCACGTGCCCAGCATGGTCACTAGCGCTCGCATACCCTCTGGTGCGCACAGCCCCATCGACAGGTCAACGCTCACACCACGATCAGAATTGTCTTGGCCTTCGCGACGAACAGACACTTGCTCCGTCGGCACCTTCGCAGCCAGCACAAAACTGGATCGAGGCACGACGATCACGCCACCAGGAGGCAACAACAACAGCGCTCTGGCAGTTCCCAGTAGAGCCGAGTACCTTGCGGCTTCATCAACGAGTCCTCTCTTCGCGAGTGTGGTCGTGAGTTGCTCGCCTTCCTCCGTCTTCGTGTTGACTTGGACTGACACGACCGACTGATCTTTGGCTACTCGGGTCGCTCTGTTGAGATCCTCTAACGACGCTGGAGTTAGAACGGACTCTCGCAAGAGGTTGGGAAGCCTAGCTTCAAGGTGGCGGACGGTGGATCGTAGCGAAGCCGCACGAAGGAACAGAAGCCAATCCACCATGTCACTGGGATGCATTTTTGCGTAAATCCCTCGCACACCTTGCGCCAGTGCAGCGCACAGCTCATCAGCCAACCGATTGCCTCGTGGCGATTGAAGTCGAAGCAACCGCACCGGCGCGTGGCCACCAACTGCCTCTGCGTTCGCCACCGATACGGCTCCCAGTCGGACGCCCAGGCTGTCAAGCCGACCGAGCAGAGCCTCGGCGACTTCGCTGTCCAGCATTGATAGGCCCAAGTCGACGTGAGTGAGATGCAGCGCTGGCGACCATGACGCGAGCGCGGCCTGTAACATCGCCACGAACGCCTCGGTGGACGGAACGTCCCACAGCTGCACTTGCATGGACACTGGAACACGGTAGTTCGCTGGTCGTGCGACTGCGAACACGTCTGCACGGAGGAGATCCGCCAACGCCGTCTCAAAAGCCTCAGACTTGTGAGCTTCTTGGACGGACAGCACAGTGCGAACCGCATTAAGCCACGCTTGGAATGCTGCCATGTCATGCGAGTCCCACACCAATGCAAAGTGCGGGTGGAGGTCTTCGTCGCGAAACTGGCTTGGGTCAACACGCGTCTGGTGCTCTCGCTCCAATGCGCGCGCTTTCATGGGGATGGCCGACCACAGGCTCACGTCGACTCGCAGCGCTCGACCCAATAACTCAATTGCTTCTCGTATCTTGTGGACTTTGTTCAGCCTCATGTCCGCCCGGAGCTGCACGTTAATGCTGTTGACGCCACGGACGAGCGAGTCGGGGCCAAGCACAGCGTACTCGCTGGACGCGTGAGGGCGGAGAGCAGCGCTCCAAGGGTTCAAGAAGCCCCACTTCGTCATGGTGGCTTGTGGTCTGTGCTGGCGAAGTCGGAGTGAGCGTTTAAAGGGCCGGGGTGCAGAGAAGAAACCCTGTCCCAAGCCACGCTGCCGCCACAACTGTCGGTTCCTGAGCCCATCAATCAAACACGGCCCCGAGTCCCACACGCACATGGAAAAGGCTGTCGATTTCCCTACTAACATAGCATCCGTCCGTCCTATCGAATCGAGCGTCCTCTACTTCATCTGCAGCACGCCAGCGGCCATGAGCTTCTCGAGCTTGGCCATGATGCCTGGGTTCTGCAGGTGGCGCTGAGCGGCCGCCGGGTCGTTCTGGAAGTCGTTCAGCACGTTCTGGACCACTGGATCGCGCAGGATCATCTGGATCTCTGGGTCCGCCAAGCCGTGGGCGGCGCGCTCTTCGTCCGTCTCGCCGCTCTGGATCTTGGCGGCGACGCTGCGCAGGCCCTGGATGCAGTCCTCGCTGTTCGGGTCGATCTGGAGACCCTTCTCGTACGACTCGCGGGCCTTGTGGAACTCCTTCATGAAGAACTGAATCGCACCGAGACGGCTGTACGCCTTGACGTACTTGGGGTCGATCTCCAGCGCCTTCTCACAGTCGCGCTTGGCCTCCACAAACGACGTCAGCTTCGTGTACGCAGCCGCGCGGTTCGCGTAGTACACGGCGCTGGTCGGGTCGCGCTTGATGGCCTCGCTGTAGCGCTCCACGGCCTTGGGGAAGTCGCCCGACTTGAACGCGTCGTTGCCCTCGTTCTTGGCCTCCACGGCCTTCTCTGGGTCAATGTACGCCAGCTCCTTGGCCTTCTTGAGCTTCTGCTGCAGCGTCTTGACCTTCTTCTCCACGTCCTTGGAGCGGAACTCGACCTGCGCGTTCTCGTAGGCCTCAATCGCGTTCTGCAGGTTCTCCAGCGTCTCGCCCTTCTTCAGGAACGCATTGCCAATGCGCACGTACACCTTGGCGATGAGCTGGTAGTCGGCGCGGTTCGCACGGCCGACCTCAATGGCCTTCTTACAGTCCTCGATACACGCGTCGGCGTCGCCCATCTCCAGGCGCACGGCCGCCAGGTTCGAGTAGTACGAGATGTTGGTCGGCACCTTGGCGATGGCCTCGTTGTAGCACTCGATGGCCTCGGCGAACTGCTTGCTCTTGTAGAACGCGTTGCCGCGGTCCTTGGCGGCGTCGGCCTCCTTCTTGGCCGCGCGCTCCTGGATCTCCTCCTCCGTGAGGTCCTCCTCCATCGGCTCGGGCTCCGGCGTCTTCGGACGCTCCGGCTCCTTGGCCTTGGGCGCTGGCGTCGGCGCTGGCGGCTCGCTGTCGGCGTCCTCTGGGCCCGTGCTCACGTTCAGGCCCATGAGCTCGCCGAGCACCGTCATGATGCGCTGGTCCTTGAGGTGCGTGTTGATCTTGGACGGGTCGCGCTGGATCTCCTGCAGCTTGGCCAGGAACTCCGGGTCGCTCAGGAACGGCGCGATGCGCGGGTTGGTCGCGATCTTGGCGAACATGTCCGGGCCGAAGGCGTTCGCCAGCGGGTTGAACGCGCTCTGCTGCTGCTGCATGACCTTGGCGACCTCGTCCAGACCGCTCTTGCACGCGGCGTTGTTGGGCTCGGCCTTGAGGCCGGCCTCGTAGGCGTCGAACGCGTCCTCGTAGCGGCGCAGCGCGTGGAGAGCGGCGCCCTTGCGCGAGTGGCCCTTTCCCCACGTCGGCTTGATGGCGATGCACTGCTCGGCGTCGGCCAGCGCGTTCTGCGCGTCCGACAGCGACAGGTACGCGGCCGAACGGTTCGAGAAGAACACGTGGTCGTTCGGGTTCAGCTCAATGGCCTTGGTGTAGCAGGACACGGCCTCCTGCGCGTTGCCGGCGCTGAGCGCGGCATTGCCCTTGGCCTTCCATTCGTCGGCGGTGGCCATGGTGTCGTCGGGGTTTCGTTGGTGAAAGTTGGCGAAAGTTGGCGTTTGATCGGATTGTTGGAAAGAAATGAGAGGGTGGGTCTCTTTTTGTTGGTGAGTTGGAGGAAGGCTGACCTGTGAAAATTGATGATGGGATCATGGGCATTCTCGAACATGGCTGCGAGCTTCGGATTCATTTCACAAAGGAGATCAGAGCTCAGAATTACTTCAGTGGCTTGTTCTCTGACTGATGATGGCGATTGATAACACGACTGATGTCGCGTCGATCATGAAGGATCACTCGGCACGGTGGTGTCACGCTGTGAGCATGCTCTTTTGGTTCCCTACGCTTCCATGGAACATAGAGATCCATGGATTGGTATAAAATGCCAGAGGTACTCAAAGGCAGGCGAACATTCCAGAAGAGAAACCTCTGTTATATACTAACCATTAAGTCATATCGAATCCGATAAGAACTTGATGCATCGAAACGACGCGAGAAGTGAGTTCACTAGATCCAGTGCATCCAATGCCGCGGGGGTTCTCTTCCTGCTATGCGCTTTCCGATGCCTTCCCTACTGCGCTCTGTGCCCCTCGTGGCCCAGCACCACCTTGTGCACTCCCTGCCGAGCTACTTGCCGTGCTTCCTGCCTCTAAATCGATCTTTTTCATGGGGTGCAGCAACTTGGACGGCGTCACCACGGCTGTCCGCAACGTCCGGGACAGTTCGCTCTCGCCCTCGCAATGCTGCAGCGAGATTTGGCCCCTACAACACAGCCGCAAACCCATCAGACCGTCGTGCAATCCGATACAATCTAGCCTACGAAACGGCGTACTCGTTGGTCTCGTGGAAGCGCTTGAGCTCTTTTGCCACGCCCATCGTGAGAAACGACCCGGTCTCGCCGTCCTGGAGATCGATGATCTTGCGCTTCTGGTTCGGACTGCTGTCTACGAGACCGCCAGAGAGCCCCAGTCAGTTCCAACTCATCGTTTCAATCCACCACAGAAGTAGAACCAAATACAGAGATCACTTACGGCTCGTGGACTCGTCATACCGATCGCTGCCGCCTCGTGCTTTTCGACTCGCGCGCTCCGGCGTCTCGTGGGTCTTGGGCGTGTGGCTCAGCGAGATCTCCGCCTGCATCATCTCCACTCGACCCAGTTGCTGCTCGCTTGCTTCCATGCTCTGGCTGCGTCCTCTTCCAGTGACCGCTGTGGGGGACTTCTCCTCATCCTCGCCGGTTACGGAGACAGGAACGGCGTGGGCGCCCAAGTGGCCTGGCGGCGGCGCTTGGTATTCCACCTTCCACCACTCGCCTCCGCCGCCGCCTTCTCCGTCCGCGCCCTCTGGATCACGCCCTTCAGAGTCTTTGCCTGTTGCTTCTCTGCCTGCTGCGCCTCCACCTTCGCCACTCTCATCCGCTTCGATCTTGAGTCCTATTCTCCGGCGCATACTCATCCCTCGACCCGTGCGTCGTAATGATGGACCAGGACTGCCGTCTCCCGCCGATAGCGGGGAAGCCTCGCCGTGATCTGGCGTCTCTGCTCCTATTATTGACGCATCGGTGTCTCTTGGGGCTGTGACGGAGACCTCGGCGTCTGTGTGCTTCGTCCTCTCGTCGCTGGCCTGCATTTTTGAATCGTCCAGGCTCGCGACCTGCTTGTTCTTCGATTCCTTCAGATCGGCTTGCAGTGAGGCAAGCGGCAAGGTCAGACCGTCGCCGGACGCGGCGCTTCTGGGCGATGTCCTCGGGTTGGCGTCTCAGGACGACCCCTGACAACCGTTTCCCGAACAGCGCGCCTGCGTAACCGGTGCCGCTCTACCAGTACCGGTCCTATCCTTGGTGACTGTACCCGTCCGCACTGTTGAAGAGACGATGCTGCTGCGGAGGCTGCTGGATCCAGAGGAGACCGCGAGGCGGCGGAAGCTGCGCGCTCGCATCGTACGCCGCAACCGCATCAAGAAAGAGGTCGCGCAAGGTCTGGAGCCGAAATGGCGACGCGTGCCCAAGCAAACGCGCACAGTCCACGACTACGGGTGGGATCCGCTCGTCGACGGCACCGCGGTGGTCGCGGACCAGAAACGAGCCGAGAGAGAGAACAATCCGCTCGCTTTTCCGCTGCAAGCGACCAAGAATGAGGCCAAGGAGGCGAAGCCGCGTGCCGGTGCGGTTGTGATGAAAGGCGTCGACCAAGTTGCGCCGCGTTTCGCGAACCGAGTCACTGCCACGCCGGACGAGACCACCACACAAGCCGGAGTCCAGGTCGCCAGTGTCGGTGGATACAAGTCTCCTGTGGCTACGAGGGTCAAGCCAATGGTGAGCGTGATGCCTGCTCGACCGGTGAACGAACGCGCTCGCGTGCGATGGAGGGACGTGCTGCAGCAGATTATGATCCAGCGGCATGAAGAGATCCTCACGAAAGACCCCAATCGACGATGGAGACAAGAACGGCTTGGGCTGCTGCTGTTCGATCGCAAGAAGTACAAGGACGCGAGTGAGCACCTCGTGAAAGCCATCACACTGGGCACCAACAAGAGCGTTTGCTGGAGGCGCCTGGCGCAGTGCCACTGGTACAATTACGACGAAACGCACGACTGGGACGAGCTGTGGGACGCTAAGGCAGCGTTTGAGCAGGCGCTTGCGCACTTGGATATGGCGTGTAACCCGTACGTTTTGTACGAGTACGCGCGTGTTCTTGAGGCGCTTGGCAGCTACGATAGTGCTCTGAACGCGTGTGCGTCTCTACTATCGACGTTTCCTCGGTTTGCACTGACCACGCAAGTCAAGCTTCGCTTCGTGCTGTTACAGCGGTATCAATTCCAGGCCTACGGAGGCGAAATGGTCCCCGCAGACAAGGAACGAGCGATGGTGAAGTGTATCGACATGACAAAGCTCATGCTTCTCGACAGCGCCATTGTGGAGAGTCCTCAGTACGTGCTGGTGCTGTATATTCACGTCCGATTGAATGAGCTTCTGTACGAGACGACAGCAAAGCGTGGCGACGGCCCCGGAACGGTGGCGAGATCCGCAAAGTTGAGCGCCGAGCACTCGACGGAGGAGTTGTTCAAGACCTCTCTGGCTCTGAAACTCGTGCCGATGGTGCCTGGGATGAGCTGGAGGCTGTGGTGGATGCAGAGCCAGACGTACATGCAGTGGGCCGACCATTTCCAGAACATGACTGAGAACATTGCAGCATCCGACGCGCTGACCAAGGCACTGGAACTCATGGACATGCCACCGCCCAGTGCCAAGCCGATGGCCCGACCTCTGGCGCAGACTCAGCCTACTGCAGAAATCAGCATCGACCGGAAAATCCAGTTGTACATGGCCATCGCGACCAACTACTACGAAAGCAACCAAATGGAGCGCGCGATCCGAGCCATGGAGACGATCTTCCAGCTCAATCCGTACTTGGAGACCGTCCGACGGAGCCTCGCGGCATGGTTCCCAGCCAAATGGCGGTACGAAATCCTCCATTACTACTATTGGCGGTCTCACATCACACTCACTTGCGCTCTTTGCACGTGTCTAGAGATCGAATCGAGCTCGAAGACGCGAGCCAAATCCAGATTGCACGAGTGTTGAGAGGCCTGTGGGGCAGAGCGATTGCCCTCAGGAGGCGACACGAACTGGAGAGACTGGTGGAAGCAAGATATCGAGCCAATCCGTACCATCCACTTCATCGACGCAACGTCGTCCGCTGGCTGAAAGCCAAGTACGCACCGCTCTTTGCAGCCCAGGATCTAGCAGCTCGGCGGATCCAAAAGTCTGTTCGTGTGTATTTGAGCTACGCACAGATCCGACGAGCTCTGCAAGAACAACGAGCGAAGGAGATTCGGGATCTGCGAGCCAAGTACGCCACGAAAAAGTATCGCTACAATCGCCACGTGCGGTTCTACTTAGCGCAACTCGTGCCCGAGGAGTTTGGCGACAAATTTCGATGCGAAGAGAACGGAGCTGGACTGATCCAGCGATGGTTTCGTGGAGAACGAGTGCGGAAGGTGTATCGACAGCGCCTTGCGGCGCTCAAGGCCCAGGCTGAGAGAGAGTGGGCTGCTTCGCTGCGGATCCAACACGCGTACCGACACTACCAACAGCGGACGCATGATCTTGGACGTCTCCGAGCGGAGGAGCTGCTTTTTGAGACCCAGCGGCGGCTTCAGAATGCGCGACAAAGACTAGCGCTGCAGCTTCAGGCTCTGTATTACCAGTGGAAGGACCGCTTGGTGTTAGCGACTAGGATCGAACTCAAGCGGCTGCAGAAACACAAGGAGGAGGTTCTGAGGAAAGCCAGTGCCGCGTGTATCCAGCGAGCGTGGCGTCGATATATCGCATATGTGAAGAACGGAGAGAGAGCGAATGAAGCGTCGCTGCTCCTGGAGCAGCTCAAGCGAGGCCACGAGCGGGTGATGGCGGAAGATGACGCTACGCCACGTGACATGGAGGCCTCTGCAAGGAAGATCCAGGCCTTGTACCGTGGCAAACGCATCCGAGCATCCCTCGCCAACATCACGAAGCAATCGGTGCCACCAGCGACGAGCGAGATCGAGTCAATGCTCAAGATCTGCGAACAACGTCACGCAAAAGGCGAAGCCTCACGGGTGGTGTTGACAAGACTGGAGACTGTGGGCGAGAGGCGTGCGCTCTTCGACTTCCCCGTGGTGATTGTGCGACCGGGAGCGAGAGCGGAGCTTCCTACTGCTCACCTCGCATCGGCGATTCAGCACAGTGCGGTTCTTCACACGCTCGTTCTCGACGGTGGCGACTTCCGGAGCCCACGGATCGAAGCCGTCTTCCAGGCACTCCAACGCAGTAAAAGTATCCGCGTTCTCGCACTGCGAGCGATCTTCACGCAGCCGAGGCGGAGATCGTCGCAAGTTATTGGTGGCAGTCCAGCAGTTCCAGAACACGGAGATGACGATCAAGACCAGGCGTCTTCGAGTGACGATGAGGAAGTTGGCGACGGGACGAATGGGACACTGGCCCGGCCACAAGCCATGACACCGATGAAAGCGCTGCTCGATGTGCTGAGTACGAAGAACTTCCTGCTCGAACAGCTCCTGCTTGAAGGCAATGACTTGACGGAGAAACGCCACGACGGAGCTCTGCTCGCGAGTATCGTCGGCGACTACTTCTACGGACGATATGGCAAGCTACGAACGCTCACAGCGCAGCGAATGCAGCTGTCGGATGAAGCTATCGAGCGCTTTGGGCCGGCGCTGTCGATCAACACGGTTCTCGTGCATCTCAATCTCAGTGGCAACGAGATCCGAGACGCTGGTGCGATGGCCGTCGCGAGCATCGGCTTGAGTGCGAACAGAACGCTGGTGTATCTCAATTTGGCCGACAATTCCATTGGAAGTGGCGGCGCCAAGGCGTTGTTCTCGTGCCTTAAGACCACGAACCGCACGTTGCAGACGCTGATCCTCAGCAATAATCTAGTGATGAACGACTCTGTCGCTGGTCTCTTTGAGGCTCTGCAGCTCAACGCGGTGGTGGAAGAGGTCGACTTGAGAGGGAATTTGATTCATCAAGATCACTTGGACGAGATCGATCGCACGATGCAAGAGCGAGCGGGCGCTACAAGCGAAGAGCTACGATTGTTTCTCGCCCGGAGACGACTGAGTAATCTCAGTGGTGCGGGCGGAGGGAAGAGCAGCGCGTTGTCTCCTCTCAAGCGAACGGGCTCGAAAGGCAAGCGCCTGGCGCCGCCGTTGTCTCCTCAGAAATGGATCAAAGCCCAAGCAAAAGTGAAGGAGACAACGCCCTTGATCAGACCGCCGTGCGTGGTATTCAAAGCTACACCAGCAAACCCCCAGCCTGTCGGTACTGCTGTTGTAAATTCCTTGCTACTGGGATCACCGTCCAAAAAGAAGCTCAAGCCAGCTCACCAGGCCCCTCAGAGCAAGCTAATGCCGTCATCCACTCGGCTGCCCATGCTCGCGAGCCCAGGGAGAGCGAGACAGCGCAACGACAGGCGATAGCTTTTGTTCACTGCGGCGCTTCCTCGAAGTCACGATTGATGTGGCCAAGTCCATCGCCACCAGAGAAGGCGTCGAAGCCATCCATCACATCATATCAAACCTCGGATGCGCATTCCCATAATCCCACACTGACTTCAACTTCAGATGCCCATTCCACACTGTCACCTCCATCTTCGACGACGAACCCCAACAGTGGCAGCCCACATAATCGAATCGAGACGCTGTCGCGATGACGTCGTGGGAGTTCCTTCGCCCTTGGGTTGACGTCTTGTGGCATTTCGCTGCTGTGGATGAGAACAAATCTGCTACGTTTGGGAGAAGTGCTCAAGAATCGATGCGCCGCCCGATCGAGCCAATACGCGTAACATTTCCAGTCGACGTTCCCCACGAGACGATGAAGCAGCTCGGTCAGGCCATGGAGCTCATCGGGTACGGCTTGCTGATCGACCCGTCCCTCTGGACTGTCATTCGTAAGGTGCCGTTATACACAGACGCTGAATGGTGGCTGGAAGACAGCGACGTGCAGCAACATGTCGAGCCGAGCCTCTTCCGCGACGAAGATCTGAAGCCGTCGTTTGTGATCAACGACGCAGATTACCAAGGGGATTTCAAGCGGTTTCTCCAGTGGCTCAGTTGCGTGGCCGAGGTGTTTCACGGCGTTTCCGACAGCGAGGACCCCGCATTTCTGATGGCGAAGGCACAACTCAAAGCACTCGACACATTGGGCGTCGTTGCTGACGGCCAGAGCGAGATACCTGTCGCACTTCGCGTCGATCTCCCGTGTGGAAAGTATGCAAAGGCAGTAGCAGCAATGTTCGACACACACGCAGCAGCATCTACCGCCAGCAATCGGACACATTTGCGGCTCGAGTACGTGGATGTCGTGATGCAGCGTTTGAACCGGAATGCTAGTCGAGCTGCTCGCATTCCAGTCCGTCGAGCCGTTGTGGAAGAGTGTCACGCGGTTGACAAGTTCAGTTCGCTGGTCTCTGCACTCACGAACTCGAAGTCTTCACCAACGCTGCAGTCTCTGCATCTCAAGTTCGACAGAACGCGTCCCCTGACGGGTGGCCAGTGCGCTGCAATTCTCAATGGACCCGACGAGATTCGCATCGACATGCCTGGCGGTGAAGCTCCCGACTGGCTCATGCTTTGTCGGTGTCTTCAGCTTTGTCGGAGTCGCCCTGGCAAGCGCTTTCTCGAGCTCCGGCTACCCGACCTCATCGAAGATCGAGTGCAACAGCTCTCGCAGGCTCTGCACATGATGCAGCAAACTGAGAAACTCGCCACGTGGGCTCGAGTGAATCCAGCCACCGCCTCTGGCTTATCTCTTCACGCACAGCTATTGCGCAAGAAGCTGGATGCGTCTGCAGCCATGCCAGCCATCTACGGCATGAAGAGGGTGCTTTTGTCGCTGGACGGCGGTGGCGAGCTACTCGATGTTGCTCGATCGAGTGTCGTTTTGGCACCTGGAGAACAAACGGCATCGGAGTCTGCGTTCACTGCAAGCATTGCATCGCTGGCACTTTCTGAAGCCACGAACTGCCAGGTCGGAGTGCGTCTTGTGTCTGATGTGTGCATGCCGCAACGTCTTCGGACGGTGCTTTCTTTTCTGGAGACGTGTTTCGGACACCACTTGACCTCTCTGGAGCTCGAGCTTGGGACGAATGTCAAGGTCTCTGAGCCGGCGATCGCATCGATTTTGGCGAAGTTTCCGAAGCTCACGTGCCTGAAGCTCAGCAGCACGGAGTTGAAGACCATGGACGTTTTCTCAGACGCGTATCGGAGTGGCCGTTCAAAGATCCGCGTGCTTTCGATCGCCTCTGGACATGTCGGGTTCGTGCCATTCCTGAAAGAACTTGCGACGCCTACGGCGATCGCCACGAAGACGCTGCAGGAACTCCAACTCAAATACCCCACCGTCAAACCCGATGCAGACGCAGACGCGTTCCTGAGTGCTGTGCAAGAAATGCTGACACACAACCGGTTTCTCCGATATCTGAAGCTCGTGGTGGCCACCAAATCGACGAGCTTGGTCGACAAGGTGACGACGTCGTTGCGCAAGTTCCACCGACGACTGATCGCCGTCGCGACCTTGGCGGGGGGAGCCAATGCGAGCCAAACTGGCTTTTGTTGGCGCCATGGGCGACGAAGACACCTCCTTCCCACTCAAGAAAGCGCGACAGTGTGTGCTGCAGTGCACGCATCGACCGCAAAATCGTCTCGATCGTGGGCCACTGGCACTGATACTGGCCTTTGCAGCCCCCTGTGACGTACGAGTGATCTGCCTTACACATCGCAAAGAGAGATCCAACGCCGTTGGCGATGCCTTTGGAGAAGGCGTGCACGCTGAAGAGGAGAGGATTGTTCTGTGAGTGGTGAGGGCAAGAAGGAGAAGTCGGTCAAGCACAAAGAGAATGAGATCCATTCGCGGAAACTTAACCATCCTGCACCCAACTCACTGTTCAAGATAGCTAACGTACGTCTCCGTGGACTGAAGACCACGCTGCACCACCTCGATGGGAATGTCAGTGAGTGGTCTACCGGCAGTGCGCTCGTTGGTCCACTTCTCGTAGCAGAAGCGAACTGCAGGCGCTACGCTCGTCCACCAGTCTGACTCCTCTTCGCTTGGTCTTGGCTCCATCGCCATGGGCCACGTGCAGTTTCTCGTGGCGATGGCGTCACAAGTCGCGTCCCACTCGGCTCCATGTGCAACCAGGATTCGAAAGGTGCTCAGGGCTTCGATGGGACAGCGTCGAGCCCACGCAGCCAGGAGAGCCAAGTGCAAAGGCTCATACCCGTCCTAACATAGTCACTTTCAGCTCAGTCCATTCTGTAGAGAAATCTGAACGAACCCGATCGGTACAACGCACCGTATCAGCTACGTTCACGGCTTCACCATTCTCGAGCAGTGTGTGGAGGTCGTGGGGCCGAAGCTGAAGGCACGCGTCGTGAAGAAGGCTCGAGCGATGAGTTGGCGCCGTCGTTCCCATGGAGTCAACGTTTTTTCTTCTCTAGCGAATGGCTTCGTGTGTGGACGTGTGCTGCTTGCGAAATGAGAGAATGGCAAACAGGCAGTGGGTGGAACTCAGTTTTGGGCGACCAATGGGAAAATGGATGCGGTTCAACACCGATTTGGGTTGAGGATCTCCATTTGAGATTTTGGCTCACCAAATCACTTTACGTCTGAGTCTCCAATGGTAAAATGGATGCGGCCACAGAAGCATTTTGATTGGCTCGGAAATAGTGATTAAATATCTGAGTCCATGTTTAGTTTAGGGAAAAATTGCTTCAACTTGTGCATAAACTGTCCACACACCCCACTACCAAGCGTGGCACGCCACGCAACATAGCTGAGTGTATGGATAGGATCGGTGCCGATGCAGCGACTTCCGGTTAAGCGAAACTCTCACGACAAAATAATGTGGGGGATGGGGAGTCACTAGCCAACGCGAGAAACTAGTGAGAAAACGAAGAATCCCCCTCAAGAGACGGCCGTGTGATGGAGGCAACCCACGACGGAGCGAAGATCGCGAAGGTGAAGGGAGCCGAACCAGCAGCAAGTGATGACGAAGAAGAGGTGACCACTGCGCGCGAGAGCTCGGCGCGATTGCCAGTTGCTCCGGGCGACGGCCTGCGTCTGCGGCGTCGAGGTCGTGGAATGAGCACACGCCGACGTGTCGAACTCTCCATCGATGTCGAAGACGCGACACTCTCAAACTCGGACGAGGCAGAGTACACCGCAGAAGATCGATGGTGGGAAGTTGCGTACAGATCAGCGAACTTGACCAAAGCCGGCTTGTGAGAGGCTGTTCCCTTGATGTCTCCGGTGCTTTGGTGGTTCAGTCAGCCAGCGACAATGTCGAAGTTTCGTTCATGACATGAAAGAACGGTTGGAGAGCAAGAAATTAAGAAATAAACGCAGTGCCGGTACACTTGCTGCAGACTCTTCTGCGCGTCATCGGCGATCTTCCTAGTAGAATCTGGCTCAGTCGTCGCGGTACGTCGGCTTTGTCTCCTCCATCACCATCCCTTTTGGCATTACCACCAGTGCCGCCGAGTTGTAGTGCTTCTCAATGACAGCGCCTTCATTCCCCGTGTAGAGTTGTTCATTGTTCCTGTCGTACTCAACGCTACCACGGTCGAAGATGCCCGCAGGTGCGAGTTGCAGTTATGGGAGCTGTTCTCCAAGTAGACGCGGCGGTCGGAACTCGGCTTGCCAGTCGTCGAGTCCGGCTCCACGAACCGAACCCAGGGGTTACACAGTCGCATTGATGGTTTCGCGTCTGAGTCGTTGTCGTCGTCGCTGTGGTAGGTGGTGAATTCGTCTCCTCGCCAGTCGAAGTAGTACTGGATCTGGCACAGAAACAATGCGAATGCACCGGTACTCTCTTCGCAAAACTTTGCGAGACTGGCAGCTATTTTGGCGTCCTCGCCTTTCAGGTACTTGAACGACAGACTCGAGTGCGTGTACTTGTGGTCGAACACATACACGAGCTTGCTCAAGCGATGCGTCTCCGGCTTGGCGATGTCGAAGCCGGTCGCTTGCTTGTCACCGTCAGTGTTGACTCGCTGTCGCTTCAGCTCATCAGCTCGCTTCTTGCAGAAGAAAGCACTCAGCGCGACTTTCAACTTGTCATATGGGGCGTGGCTCTGGTCGAATTGGGGAGTGTGTCCGGTGGCGACGAGGTTGTACGTCAAGCACAAGCGAAATCCCTTCGTCACTGGCTTGACTTCGTGCGGACAGCCCCCGTAGAAGGCCGCGAATCGAATTGCATGCTGGTTCATCGCCCCCGCGTCCCACCTGTACGACTGACGCAAGTCCCCCTTGACCGACGGAGAGTGAACGACCAGTTCGTCTCCTTCGTAGCGGCCGGGCGAAACCACCACCAGCGTTCCAAACATGCCGTCCTCCTTCTCGCTGTCCTGGTGCGTCTCGAACTTGCCACCGGCCTCGTACAGCAGCATCTTGTACAGCTTAGCTTCCACCGTGACTTTGTCATGGATTCCGAGCGGAACGAAGAGCGTGGGAACGATCTGCTCCTTGACGAAGGTATCCCACGCCACGTTGTCCAGTCGGAACTGACCAACGGACAGCTCCCACGTGCGTGTCGACGATGGTCTTCTCCCCGTGGCCGTACGGAGCCAATTAACACGTTCCGATCAACTTCTTCGCGGTGTCTGCGGACAATGGCAGCCCAACTTCCTCACCGAGTGCGTCGACAAACAGCCCAGGCATCGGGAACACCTCTCTTTCCCCCGAAACGACGAAATCACTGGGCGGCTCCACTCGCTTGAGTGCAGTCGTGACGGCGTCAAGCCGTCCGTCGTACTTGTTGCAGAGGCTGGACTCCCCAATTTGCCAAGAACAGCGCAGGTGAAACCGTCACGAGTCCGGAGGGGGGGGTCAGCGCAGGCAACTCTGGCACGCTGCCTCGGAACGAGCAGCGAGGACCCCACAGCAACACGACATCGACACCGACTGGACCGACACACGCAACACCCTCTCACCGACAACAGGCCTGCATCACGCACCGCCGCATAGCGACACCTACACGGCGCCGACCCCGCTGCCCGACGCACGCCGACGGCACAGCACACGCAGGCCGACGACCAGGGCGGTGGATCCGGAGAACCGGCACGAGGAGGCGCGACCAGCGAGCGATCCTTCCAGCGATCGGCACCCCCCGGCTGCTGCCGCCCCGCCACCGTGGCGGTGCACGCGGACCGCAGATCGAGGCGACGGATCCCAACAGGCGGTACGACGGGACGTCGATCCAGGGCGATCTTTCCAGGGACTGCCGGGCGCTGCCACGCGAAGCGCCGCACACGGAACAGGCGGCGCGGCGAGTCGAGTAGCCAGAACGACCTCCGGGGAAAGCGGCGCGTGCCGGCAAAGGAGCACCGTCAGCAGAGCGAGGGGCACGTAGGTAGCCGCAGGGCGGCACACGCTGGCCGCAGAACGGGGCGACTAGTCCCAACAGGCGGTACGGCGAGTCGAGGACCCGGAGGGATCTTTCCAGGGAAGGAACTGCAAGCCCGTGGCGCGAGAAGGAGCCCGCTGAGTGAACCTCACGAGCCAGTCGAGGACGCACCAGTACACGAAGACAAGGCCACGACTTAGCCAGATGCCCCGCAACTCGTCTCCGAAGGCGCACAGTCGCCGCACACCGATCCGTACGACGTCGCCGACGCGCCACCACGCCACGAGTGACGACCTGAAGCGCGCGGCGAAGCAGCTGGAAGGGCAAGAGCGTGAGGGCAAGCAGGAGGGTTCCGATGATGAGCAAGAGGAAGAGAACGGCGGCACGTCGACGAGGCCGCTTCCGGGTGCGCATGGTGGTGGAGGGGCACCACCAGTTGGCCAGTCAGTGCCAGTTGTAGTGACCGGACGAGACGGTAGCTCGTTCCCGAGCTCACTCGCCACAGCATGTATCGACACCAGCCCGGCTGCCGCGCCCGTGGACAAGAGCACCGAGGGAGGAACGATGCCTGCGGCGGATCTCGGAGGCCGCGGGGATGACGCGAGGGATGTCGCCATGGAAGGGGACGGCGAAGCGCAGACGACGCAGGAGGCGCAAGGAGAGAGCAGCGTCCTGGTGGCGGTCGAGGAGTCTGGCTCGAGCGAGCTGGAGTCGGAATACGAAGACGAGGGATTACTGGAACACGAGCACTCGGAGGAAGCGTGGGCTCGACTGGAGGAGCGGTTTGCGCAGTGCAACATGATGATCACCTTCTCGCTGACCGACGTGACCGTCGCCGTCCCGGGAAAGGGGTACATGGGAGTGCAAGACATGGCGGGGTGGATCATCAAGATCCTCGGTGCACGCGGAGTCAGCTTCGGCTGCGATGGCCTCCAAGTGCTAGGCGGGCCATCCCCGATGCTGTTCGGCCGGCCGACCTCGCTCAACAGACAGGTCTGGACGGTCCTCCGACGTGGGTACCTCAAGGTTCTGGGTGTCACGGTGTGGATGCAGCCGGCGTACACGGGGAAGCGGACATCGAACTTGAGCTTGCTCGAACTCGAGTACGTCAACACCAACTTCATGAGCGCCAAGAGCCTGCACGCGGTCATGCAGCGGTGGGGGGCCACGGAGGCGCTAGTTGTCTCGCACGGGCGAAGCAGTATCCGTCGCTGCAAGTGGCCGGCGATCGAGTGCATTACGAACGCCGCCCGTAACCCGGCCACGGAGGAGTACGCGTACTCGTTCCGGCTCTTCTTCGAAAGCGAGGAGGTGGCGAACCGGGTCTACGCGGCCTCGCTGTCCCCGGACCGAGAGAACGTGGCGGATCTCCAGCATGTGGACTCGCTGCGGCTCAAGCCGGTCCTCAACGTCGAGTGGGATCCGGTGCATGGGCGGCTATACCGACCGACGGGGGAGAGCGAACGAGAACATGTCGCGCGTCGGCTCCACGTGTTTGGGCTTTCCCATGAGCTCACGCCTCGACAGGTGGAGCAGCGTCTTGAACAGCTCGGCTACAAAGGCGCTCGACTCGCGACGCAACCAGGAAGACGGTCCGGCACGGTCGAATGCCGCTCCGCTGACGACGCCGAACGCCTTATGGCGGTGTACGGGCGGGACAAGTACCAACGCCTCTACGTCGGCAACGTGAAGCTGTCGTTCAACACGCCGGCGCCAGATGGCAGCATGCGGTGCTTCGAGTGCAACGAGGGTGGACATTTCCAGCGGGACTGTCGAGGTCGCCGAGGCGCGACGTCGGCACCGCCAGCTCGCGGACCTGGTCGTGCCAATGACCGATGGAAGGCCATCTCAGAGGCCCGCGACGGCGGCAACAGTGACGTTGCACCTGGGTGGATCATCCCCAGCGGGCGCCACCACGGGCAGCAGGAACAGGGGCGACCATCCAGCCAGGAGCTGATCCAACAAGCGGAACCATTGCTGCGCCAGCTCATCGCAGCCGAGGTCCGAGGACAATCGCAAGCGGCCTTGGCTGCGGTCCGCCAGGAAGTTGACCGACAGCTCACTGCTGTGAGTGAGGGCCTACGAGCCCACGAGGACGCGATCCGGGCGATCCAGCGAGCGCAGACGGAGGAGACAGCCAAGACCGCCAGAATGGAACTCATGCTGCTCAAGTTGTCGGAGCACCTTCTGCCGACGGATTTTCGCCGCGGGGGCGACGCAGGCGGCGCGTCGTCCCGGCAGTAAGAAGCCGTCGCAGCACGATCTGGTGGGTATGGATCCTCTGGGTGCTGGTGGCCTGTTGCACGGTTAACATCGCGGGTGTGAATGCGGCTGTGGCTCGTCGAGCAGACGCGGCAGGGTCACTAGTGGTGGAACCAAGTCGTCATCGCCTCTCTGCTACCAGCTCGTCCGACGACTCCGCGAACTCCGAGGTAGTGGACCGGCTACTGCTCCTGGACGACGACGTGCACCCTTCCCATCCCCGACGCCGGCGGTCACACAGGAGACGCGCGTGGAAGCCCGCGGCCGAAAGGCTCCCCGCGATCACTCACCAAGGGCCTCGCGCGGTGCTGGACGAGATCCTCCGTCGGGAGCACTACGTGGAACAGTACGTGGGTGACGGTGACACGGCGCACCTTCGGCGCCAGACGATCCGCGTGGCCACGGCCAACGTTGCAGGACGGCTCGATCGACGTATGAACGACGAGGTCATCCCATGGTCGATTGCCAACCGGCTGGACTTTGTGGCCATCTCGGACTCAGGATCGCGAACGAACGGGGCACGGACGATCTGGGCTCCCAATCAGCACGGTGACCAGGCTCCAGCGTACGAGGCCGTGGGGACGGATCGGGCGACACTCCTCATGAACCACGAACGCTGGGCAACGAGGTGGAAGCGGGACGCGACCAGGACGTCTCCGTCTGGCAGGTCGATCGCGGTTACAGTCCGCCTCGGGGGATGCAAAGAGATGACCGTGGTGGCGACGTACTGTCCGGACTCACCGGTGGAGAACGCGGACGGAACACGCGCGGAGCTGAGCTGGCTGTCCCGGCAGACGGACGCGGCACACGCCTCTGGACGACTGTGCGTCCTTGCAGGAGACTTCAACAATTACCCGAGCGAGGTGTTGGACCGTCAAGGCCCGGAACGGCCGCGACGACTGCAGCAAGGCAGCGAAGTCTTTGCGGACTGGGTGCGATCAGCGGACATGGTGTCGTCGTTCCGGCATCGACACCCAGCCACCCCGCGTTTCACGTACCAAAACGGTGGAACCAAATCGGCGCTGGACGATATCCTCGTCTCCTCGTCGCATGCAGGCCAGATTGTAGCCAGCGCGGTGTGGCTGTACTCACTCAACTCGAGCGATCACGTCGGGACGCCGTTTGCGGAGATCGACCTGCGGGAACCCAGCGCGGGACCGGCCGGCCGCCTCCGTGACGTGACTAGCATCAAAGTCATCCGGGTGAAGGGCCGACCGGCGGCGGAACTCGCGCTGTTCTCCCGGACTGTGGAAGACCGCATCGCGGCAGGCACGTTCCACCTCGGGGACGCACCGCCACCACAGGACGCGGCGGACAACGTGCGCGCCTGGCTGGAGTCGTCAGTGCAGGACCTCTACAGCGGCATGTATGCCTCGGCGAAAGAGATATGGGGCGAGCGAAGTCAGGCCCAGAGGTACATCGACATGTGTGTCAGCACGAAACGCTCGAGGCGGTGCCAAGGTCAGCTCAAGGCGGCACGGAAGTTGTGGCAAGACGAGACAGCGACTGCTGCCGATGTGGTGGCTCTCGTCCGGAAGGTCCAGTGGCCAAAATGGATCGTCCATCCCGAGCGTACGCCCGCGTCGAGCCCGCATGCCCACGGTGCCCGGCTAGTCTACGACTGGCGGCTGTCCGAGTGCCCTGGGTCGGACGCCGCAGCTAAAGAGTGGGCGGAGCAAGGGTGGCGGCTGTGGAAGCGCG
>JAADXN010000486.1:0-22347 GCA_023337875.1 Pythium apleroticum | reverse complement strand
CGCTTCGACGAGCTGAGTCTGTTCCTAAGCAAGTCGTTCGGCGACGCCAACGTGGTGGTGATGGAGCGCCAGAACGACTTCTGCCGCTTCAAGCTGCGCGGCTCGAACGAGCAGCTCAAGCTGTCCAAGGTGTTCGCGCTGGTCGAGGACGTCAAGACGACCATGCACATCCGCGAGTACAGCGTCTCGCAGACGACGCTGGAGCAGATCTTCAACCAGTTCGCGAGCCAGCAGTCGGAGGAGACCGGCGTGGCGCGAGGCATGGTCGTGCAGGCCGCCTAAAGCCCCTGAGACCCTCCCTGTGATGCAAATCCTCACCCAGTAGATGCTGTGACGTTCATGTAAACCAAGACGACTGAATACAAAGTGCATTTCATACTACTAGTACTACTTACTGCACGCAGCACTCGACTCCACGTGGAGACGTCGTCGTCGTGTAGCCATCGGGTTTGTCCTGGGGCACATCGCGCACCATGCTCTGAATGGCCAGCACGGCGTGCTGCTGCACTCGCGGGTCCGACGGAAACTGCACGCGCGCCTTCTCACACGCGGGCAGCCCACCGGCGTCGAGACACGCCGCCAGCATCTCATCTGCACCGACACACGTGAAAAGATCAGCAGCTACAGAGCCAAGACAAAGTGAGACCCAGCGACGTACCGTCCTTGGAGCTCACAGTGCTGAGCAGCCAGCTCCCGGCCGCCTGGACGAGACTCGCGTCGTGGAAGCGCGTCATGGCAGAGACCACGAACTCCAGTCCTCCCCTCGCCACGATCTCGCGCATGGACTCGTCCTGCCGCAGGCTCAGATTGGCCAAGGAGAGGCAGCCGAGCCCTTGGAGCCGCTCGCTCAGTGGGAACCGCTGCATCGCAGACATCACGAGCCGGCGGCTCTCGGGATCCACGCGCAGCACCGAGTGCTCGGCGAGCGTCGGGTGACCGAGAATCGACAGCGCCGCGATCTGAGCTTCCTCGTCGTCTGGCAGCCTCGCCATTGCTTCCATGATCGACACGACGCCACCCAGTGACGTGATGGTGGCAATGTGGGAGTCGCTTTGGCTTGCGAAATCCAGTAAACAAAAGAGACCGTCGCGCTGGAGAGGCAAGAGATCCGGAGCTCGACGCATCGTTGCAATGACGAGCTGGACGACGTCTCGGCGGCGTTGCGAGGCGGCCTCTGCCTCGGAATCGTCACCCGTGTCGTCGTCATCATCACTGCCACTCGAGCCACTACTCTCGGAGGACCGTCTCGTCCTGCTCGTCTTCTTCCTCGTAGCTTGCGTCAATTGCGACGGGAACTTGCGAATGACGCTCTTGAGAGCGCGGATGCCGTGCGTCTGGATGCGGAGATCGTCGGCGTACTTCTTCATCGTCTCCACGACCGCTGAGCCGTCCCCGACGTCGCGCGCCAGAGCTCGCTTCATGATTCCGGACGGATCCAGAGCCACTGCAGGCGTGGTATCTCGCTTGGTCTTTGGCAGCGGAGCAGTTGGAGGCTTTGGCTCATCTCGAAGCTGTCTTCTTCTCCTTCTGTCACTCACAGAAGCCACCCCTCGCTGCCGTCGGGGTCTCCCGTCCTCAGCACCCTTCTGAGGCGCTGCATCTCGCTCCAGCTTCGGGTCCTCTTCCTCGTCTTCATCGTCATCTTCCTCCTGCGGACTACCGTCGTCACTTTGTGGCTCTCTCCCTTCGGTTTGTTGCGGCTCGTTGTCCTCGACTTCGTCGTCTGGCACGAGCGTCCCCACAACCCACGCGACCAGCTCCTGCGTCGCCTCCGTCGTCGTGAGCTGGTTGCTCAAATGCGCATGGCAGATCGACAGCAGCGCGCGCGTGGTCTTCACGTACAGCGCGAGCGACTGCACGAGGGGCAGTACCGTGCCTTTTAGTCCGGCACTCAACACTAGACTCTCAATCTTCTCGTTCAGGATCTCGAGCGGCAGGCGGTCGATCTGGTGGAACGACAAGCTCCCGGACGGCGGCGCGAGTCCGGACGGCAGCTGCCGCAGCAGACACGCGAGCGCCAGCGACAGCGGCAGGAAGGACGCGTCGTGCGGACACGCGCCCTTGATCTGCGCCTGTCGCTGCAGCAGCAGCATGTGCGCCGCGACGTCCAGCATCGTCGCCTCGGTATCCTTTGTAGTGAGCCAAATCCTGCTATGCGACCTTTCGGGGTCGTGTACCCATTGTACTATAATAGTGTCCAATATCACAAAATAGTCCCTTTCCGACGTCACATTCTCAGGACGACCGTAGTGTGGCTATATATGTCATAAGCGAGTGGTTACCCTTCTGCCCAGCACTTCCGTCCAGCATTCGAAATCCCTGGCAACCTCGCGCTGGATATGGTCAAGCGCAAGCGCGCGGCTCGCGTTCCGACGACCGCAGCGCACGAACGAGGCGCGGAGAGCGAAACAGAGATGGCGGTGTCCATGCCCACGGGGTTTGCGGACGCGTACGCGCAGTTTTCAGCTCAGGAGGCCGCGGATTACCCGGACTGGGGCCAGGCGCGTGAGTTGGCCTTCCATTCGAGCGGCGGCAAGGCAGAGAAACCTCCGTATCTCCTGAACGAGAAGACCAGCGAAGTTCCCAGTCGTCCAGGCAGGAAGAGTGGGAGAAGAGCGTCCGATACGTTCAAGGGCGAGGCTCCACTGGCGCTGCATCGCTCGTGGGCGGCGTTTTTAATGTACAAGCTCGCGTACGAACGCCGCAACGGTGTGCGGCTGGAGGTGGAGGAAGAGACGAGCGTCGCAGAGTACAACAGCGAGTTGGCGGGGCGAGTGAGCGGCCGCACGCGCGGCACAGGCGGCCGAGGCGGCGACCAGAAGAGCGAGTTGCCGCCGGAGCTGCTCGTCTGGCGGCGCGTGTTTCGGTGTTCGCCTCCAGAAAACGACGACGATGACAGCGCGGCGTGCTCGTTCGGGTTCACGGCCACCGTGGAGTTCGTGGGCAGCGAGTGGATGGTGCGCGTGGCCGACGGCCAGTTCCACCACAGCCACGCGCTGCCGTCGCCTGTCGAGCCGCCCATCAGCGCGGCTGCGGAGTCGCCTGTGGCCCACGCGGGCGCTGAAAGCCCGCTGTTGCGAGCCCCGACGACGCGGCCGCTGAGCTCGTTTCTGGACTCGCCGCTGATGCCGAACACGGACGACGGGCGGCTGACGAGGAACATTTACTTGGCTGTGCGGCCGGTGGCCAATGCGATCATCGACGAGCTCATGGAGTGGAAGGAGGAGTACGTCGTGTCCGAGCTGGCCAACCTCGCGGACTATCTCACGCGGCTCCAGCAGCGAGGCCGAGAGGTGGCGAGGAGGAATCCCGTGGCCCCCAGCAGCTACGGACGACCGCTGGACATGGTGGGGTTCGCGTTTCCAACAGCAGTGGCGCCGAGCCCCGAGCCGCCGCTGTACAGTCGGCTACCGAGAGAAAACTGGGCCGTGGCGGTAGAAGCTGCTTCGAGTGGGCAAGCATCCAGGGCGAAGCCGACGCAGCCAGCCGGACCTAGTGTCGTTGAAGCAGCAGAGGCGACGGTGACATCGCGAATAAGCAATCACAACCAAGAGACGAGTCGAAGTTCGTCAGCGGAGAGTGACAATCGTGCCAGATTACGCCACGCGCTGGCTAAACGGGTGGAGAAGAGAATATCTAGACCGCTAGAGACGGTTGAGGACACTCCGAGGACCAGATCAACGGGTACAACGGCAACTGAGACGCGGCCTCGCCGTCAAATCCCTTCGGTCAAACCTACCAACCAGCCAGTTTCGAAGACAAAAGACGTGCGGCTAGCCACAGCAGCGGACGCGGCGGTTGAAAAAACTCAGTCGACTCGCCGACGGGCAACACCAGTCTCTCCAGATCAAGGGCAGGCTGCCGTTTCGAGGGCCAGTGATGCACAAGAGGAGGAGGAGTCTGATACGCCGCACACGAGCAGCAGAAGAGTGGAGCTGGCGCGGCGTGCTCGGGATACTTCGACTCTTAGACACTCTCGAGGGCAGCAGGCACTGGGGCTGTCGATTGATACAACTCAAGAACCACCAGCCACGAAACGACGACGAACCCTTCAGACGGAGGAGGCAAAGTCTTCGCAGGCAGCAGTTGCAACTGTGAGAGAGGACTCTACATCACGAGGAGTGCGTATCGACGCGAGGTTGGACACGTCGCGATCGACGCGAGAGGGTGAAAACTCCGCCGCAACGATCCCAGCAGACCCACAGCCCCAACCAGCCGCATCGAAACCATTATCAGCACGCGAGAAGTCTCCAAAGGAGACTGCGGAGGCTGATGCTGCGGCGACCCACCGAGCAGACTCATCACACGCTGCTGTGTCTTCTAAGACGACTGAGCAATCGACTGCGACGCTCAAGCCTCCGCGTCTGCAGTCCAATTCTGCCGCTGATGCGGTCAGAATCCTAAATGCAGAGCCGCCACCGACGAGAAGAAGTCGCTCTACGTCGCCATCGGCTCTGTCTTCGAGTGGAACTAAAGCAACGGCACAGCCGTCGATGGCGTCGACAGACAAGACCCCAGCAGACCAGGATACCGCTTCCAAGAGGCGAGTATCCCCCAGACACACCGCAGGAGCAGCAGTAGCAAACACATCGACGACGAAGGGGTCCACCGGCGACGCTGCGGCCAAGCCGACGGTGACGCCAACACCCAAGACGAGATCCCCTCGGGCCGTCGTTCAGTCTGTCAGCAAGCGTTTGGGGAAGAGCGTGGTCTCCATCGACCAGTGGCTCGCCAAGATGAAGCCGTCGGCCAGCACGACACCCAAGAAGCCGAAGAAGCCCACGACGCCAGTCGAGATGTTCTCGCGGTTCTCGCTGTTCCCACCGCTCCACAGTTTCCGAGGCCAGGCGCCATCAACCGCCACAGCCGACGACGCCGCGGACTGGGACGTGGTCCTCGTTCCTCGATTCGTCCAACTGCCCCAGAAGTCTCGTGCGACGGAGCAGACAGCAATGGCGACGCCTTCGCATCCGCAGAAGCCCCAAGTGCTGCTGTAAACCGGCAAAACACAGCCCACACAAACAAAAACGTATTTTCGTAAAACACTATTTTACAACTACTGACTTCTGTTATTTGGACGTGTACCCCATTCATGGTACGCCCCACCCAGAATCCCGCCAATCAGCGGCGCGCTTTGGCTTCCTTCCATCATCGCAGTGTCCCTCCCACGATCGATCATCGGCCAAAGCATCAATCAATCAGAGGCACGATGCGACGCGACCGCGCTTCCTCCGGCCGCGATGCTCGCAGCGCCAACCTGCTCAAGCTGCTCGGCGGCGTGATCGTCGCGTGCGCCGTGATCTCTCTGCTGCAGTTCTCCACCATCACGCAGAACACGGCGGTGGCGTCTCTGCGTGAAAACGTGGTGGCCACGGAGCCCGTCGCCCCCGAGAACAAGCAGGACGAGGAGGCCAAGCCCAAGGCCGCGCCGGTGATTCCAGAGCCGCAGGTGACCGTAGAGCGCGGCTCCAAGGGCATCATCATGTGCCTGCACAACCGCATCATCCCGCTCGGCGCGTCGCTGATCCGCGAGCTGCGCTGCCTCGGCAACGACGAGCCCATTGAGGTGTACCACTGCAGCGAGCTGTCCAGCAGCAACATGGCGCTGCTGCGCGCCGTGGACGACAACCTCGTGATCATCGATATCTGCTCTAAGCTGGTGGAGAGCGGCGTGATGACGGAGCAGCTCGCGCACTCGTTCCGCAGCTACTGGATCAAGCCCCTGGCGCTGCACCAGTCCAAGTTCGAGGAGCCCATGCTGCTGGACGCCGACGTGATCGCGTTCAAGAACCCTGGAGATCTGCGCAACATCCCCGGCTACAAGGAGAAGGGCACGGTGTTCTTCTACGACCGCATCATCTGGGACGCCAACTTCTTCAACCGCCGCATCACGCCGGCGCCTGGAGCCAAGGAGGAGTTCTACCTGCCGTACTGGCTCAAGACCTTCGACTACGAGCGCTTTGGCATCCAGGGCGGGTACAAGCCGTCGGAACACGTGCTCAAGTCGTGGGGCTACCGCGCCAAGACGTGCCACGAGATGGACTCGTCCATGCTTCTCATCGACAAGAAGCGTGCCGGCAAGGCGCTGTCCGTGCTCTGGTTCCTCATCACGGAGCACCGCTTCAACATCGAGTTCTCACTGGGCGACAAGGAGTCGTTCTGGCTCGCGTACGAGTTCGCGCACGCGCCGTACTTCTTCTCGCCGTGGGGCGCGAGTGTGGTCTCGTCCATGCCGAACGGCGACGTCGACAAGTACGAGGCCACGCTGTGTGGCAGTCTATGCCACTACACGCCCGTGGACGACGCGACGCCCGAACTGCTGTACATCAACGGCAAGCAGGTCGTGGACGCCATCCCGTTCAACCTCGACAACCTGCGCGAGCTGCGCAAGAACCTCGTGTTCAACATGCTGCCGACGCACATGACGCCGCGCCACAAGCGCTCGGGCGGCCGCGGCAAGGCCGGCGAGCACTACGACATGGAGTGCAACGTGGGGCTGGGCAAGACGCCGACGCCGCCGACGCTGCGCAACTTCCTGTGGCGTCGCCGCCTGCACTTCATGGCCATCTCCATGGGCATGCTGGAGCCGCTCAAGTCGTGCGACATGGGCGGCCACGTCACGAGCTTCGACGACACGGCGGGGCACTAGATACGATACACTTGCTGGACGGGACAAGACGCATATCGGCAAAATGTAGCCATCTACGCAAAGGGATAGAAAGACAGACGTCCATCACTGGATTCTTGCCTCGCTGTTTGACAAACATCACCGCAGCTTTTGGCGATCATCCAGAAAATCACTGCGCATGGCCGTACATCCGGATGATCCAGATGCAGATTCCGGAGACCAACGCGACCAACGAAGGGAACAGATTCCCTGAAAGCTGTTCGCGCTGAACGTTTTTGCGTTTTGTTTTCGGTTCCCGACGGAACAACATCAAAAAGGCTCTTGGTTGATACACGTATCGTGACGCAACTCGCCGACATCAGATCAACAAAGGCGTTCCGCACCAGGTGCTCTCGCGATCAAAAACGACGAACTGGCGACTTCTTTGAGCGATTCCCTCGTCCCCCGCGTCAGTGCCGTGGATTGGTCGCGTAAATCCCTCGTTGGATGGTCCCACACGGGACGCAGATTCGGAACACGTGGGCGACGTCGCCAACACAGGTGAAACTTCCAGCTCACTGCCTGCGTACGAAGGAAGTGAGTGAAGCGGCGTCTTGACCCAGACTCGTTCTCCAGCGTCCAGCGTCCAGAGCGTCCGGAGCGTCGGAATCCAGTGCTCATAGCGTCTGGAATCCAGTGTCCGGCGTCCAGAGATATCTGTATCCGGAGTCCATCGCCCGCGAATTAAATATGAGCACCAGCACCAAGTCGCAGGCGGCGACGGCGGCCACCGGGAATGACGAGGCGTCGGCTGTGGGCAGCGACAGCGGACGCGGCGACGGCGTGTACGTGACCAAGAACCGTTCGACGTTCGCCATGTGGCTGCACGGCAAGACGGCGCCTGTGCGCGCCACGCCGGCGCTGGTCTTCCGCCAGGCTGACGTGGTCCAGGAGGGCTACCTGCTCAAGCAGGGGCTGCGGCTCAAGATGTGGAGCAAGCGCTACTTCATCCTGCGGCTGGAGGAGCGCCACATGACGCTGGGCTACTACACCAGCAAGGAGTCGCTGATCCTGTGCAGCGAGACGCCCATCGGGCCCGGCCACCGCCTCGCTCCCGTCAACACACAGAAGCACCCGCGCCGCCTGGAGCTGCGCTGCGGCACCAAGTCGATGGTGCTGGACGCCGAGGACGACAAGTCGTACGAGGCGTGGAAGAACGCGCTGCAGGAGGCGATCCGGTGGAACCACGCCATGGTGCCGTCCAAGGACGGGTCGTTCGTCAAGTACGGCAAGCAGGCGGCCGACGACAAGGCCGAGGAGGACCGCAGTCGCCAGGAGGCAGCCAAGCGCCTGCGCGAGAAGCAGCGCTCGGACGAGGCCGCGGCGGCCGCCAACGCCGCCAACAAGCCCAAGTACCTGCCGGCCACGCGCGACGGCTTCCAGTGCTTCATGACGTCCAACACGCGCTTCGAGATCCCCAACTACTTCGAGTACGTTAAGACCATCGGCTCGGGCGCGTACGGCGTCGTGATCTCGGCCAAGGACACGCGCAGCGGCACGACAGTCGCCATCAAGAACATCCAGCGCGCGTTCGACGACCTCACGGACGCCAAGCGCATCGTGCGCGAGATCAAGCTCATGCGCCACCTCAACCACAAGTACGTGCTCGGCGTGGACGACATCCTCGAGCCCATCGCGCTCGCCAAGTTCGAGGACGTGTACATCGTGTCGGAGCTCATGGCCACGGACCTGCATCGCGTGATCTACTCGCGCCACGCGTTGTCGGACGAACACATCGCGTTCTTCATGTACCAAATGCTGTGCGCCATGAAGTACGTGCACTCGGCCAACGTGATCCACCGCGACCTCAAGCCGTCCAATATCCTCGTGAACGCCAACTGCGAGCTCAAGATCTGTGACTTTGGCTTGGCGCGAGGCATCTTCCCGGAGGAAGAGCTCGAGCTCACCGAGTACGTCGTCACGCGGTGGTACCGCGCGCCCGAGATCATGCTCGGCTGCATGAAGTACACGAAGGAGGTGGACGTGTGGTCCATGGGCTGCATCTTCGCCGAGATGATCTCGCGCAAGCCGCTGTTCCCCGGCCAGGACTACATCGACCAACTGCATCTGATCATGAACGCACTTGGCGCGCCGAGCGACCAGGAACTGTATTTCCTCACGAATGCCCGGGCCCGAAAGTTTATGAATGCCGAGTACCACAAGCGCGGCGGCAACGCCCTCAAGCCGCTGGCCCAGTTGTTCCCCGACATCGCTCCAGACGCACTGGATCTGATGCAGAAGATGCTCGTGATCGATCCGAACAAGCGCATCAGCATCGACGACGCGCTGGCGCACCCGTACTTGGCATCGATCCGGAATCTGGACGACGAGACTATGGCGCAGACGAGCTTCGACTACGACTTTGAGAACGAAAAGCTCACGAAGCCAGTGCTGCAGAAGCTGATCTGGGACGAGATGAAGACGTTCCACCCGGACGCCAACGAAGACGAGAGCAACCAGGACGGCGAGCGTGCCAGCACGACGACGCCGTCCAGACGCGAGTCGCTGGTGGCGCCTGCCAGCGCCAAGAGCGACAAGAGCGTAGCATCCAACGGCGCGCCCGTGCATCCGCAGCAAGTCGCTGGCGAGCCTGCTGGAGAGGCCACAGTCGCGTAAGCACGCCCAACCAAGGATGCCAGCCAGCTAGACCCCCACCACCAAACCGCCTTTCTCGCTGATAGTTGTTCCTGTACTCTATTCCCCAAAACCAGTACGATTCCTGCGTTAGCAGATCCGATCATCAATCAAACAGCAAATATTGAAGAATCAAACAGAGATGCGTTTTGATGTTGACGGTTTCTGGACTTTGGGACGCAATGGACGCGCCTCCACGCCGTTTCTGTGCAGGTTGGGTCCAACATGAGACTGTGCGATGGTAATCAAAACCGTAACCATGTATTACATCGACAGCATCAGTCTCTGGTGATCAATCTGCCACTGGCTCAATGATTAATCAATGCCAGCATCAGACAAAGACAACCTAGGCGTTGTAGCAGTTGGCACCGAACGAGGCCGCGAGGTCGCCCGAGAAGAGCTGGTTCACTAGCGTCTTGCCCAGGTCGTTCACGATCTTGACCACGTCGTTGTAGAGTGAGCCCTTCTTGTTGACCTCGTCAGCCGTCCATCCCAGGATGCGCTGGCCGAGGGCCGCGAGCAGCGAGCCGGCGGCCGGCAGCGTGAACTGGAGCTTGGAGAGCGACTCGACGTTGACCGAGAGGCCCTCGGCGCCCACAGCGACGGTCTTGCGCAGGATCTTCGGGAACGTCGTGCTGATGAGCTTGTTGTTGATGGCGTCGATGAGGATGCCAGACGCCGTGATGTCCGTGCACGTGCCCTTGGGGGCGGTCTTCGGGCACTGGAGGTAGTCGAGCGTGATGTTGAGGTCGACGGTCGGCTTCACGAGGCCGACGCCGAGCACGACGTCGATCGCGGCAGGCGGGCACTTGGCTGGCTGCAGGATGTTGGTCCAGCAGATCTGCCACCACTGGTGGTTGAGCTGCGCGATCTCGAACGCGAACGTGGCATCGACGTTGATTGAACCGTTGAAGTCCAGGCCGAGCGCGAGACCGCGGTCGCTCGTGACGTTGAGCGGACGCAACCCGAGCGTCGAGATGCCCGTGGCGTTGAGCTGCTTGATCACTGGCGTGAGCGTGAAGTCCGTGCCCAGGATCGAGAACGGGATCGCATCCAGGCGGTTGTTCAGGATGGCGAGCGGGTCGTAGGCGCTGAGCAGCTTGGAGAAGAGGCCGAGGCCCTTGGCGATGACCAGGCCCGAGTTGAGCGTGGCCACGCCCGTCTTACTGGCCGTGAAGTTGAGCGGGAGACACGCTGGCAGAGGCGCCGTGGTGTTGGTGGTCTGGGCGTTGGTGACGCCGGCGACAGCGCAGACGGTGGCAGCGAGGAACGAGAGGAACTTCATGGTGCAGATCGGAGAAGGCTGGCTGGAGGAGTGCGTCCGGGCTGGCAAATGCGATTGTGAAAGAGGGAACCCTTCCCGCGCGGTGGTGGGATTTCTTCACTCGGTGGGCCGACGCCAAAGGCCGTCGTCATGAGCTGCTGGAGGCCGGCCAGCCTGGCCATTCCAAGGCCAAAGACTGTGTGACCCAGGGTTCTACTCTTCGAGCTCCCTGTGGAAAGGGGGAGGGGAGGGGACGGGCGGGCGTTCTGGTGCGAGGACTTGCGGAGAGTTTCCGTCGGTAACCGACTGACTCACCACTGCCCAGCCGCCTGATGAGTCGCGCCCCGTGTCAAGCGAAGCAAACTGCAGCGGAACTTCCGCCGGAAGCACCGGACGCTGAGCCAGAGTTGATGCTGATGGCCCCAACTTCAAAGCCCACGCCCATCCACGGCATTCGCATAAGTCCCACGGTCAGTGGATAGGTTTTCCGAAATATTAGGAATGGGCGGCCACAACACCGGACTTGTCGTGACAACACACGTCACAGACGTACGATAGATATCGTAATACAGTACAGAACGCAGCAGCGGATCCCCAAAGTTCAACTTCAACGAGGAGCTCGCCCCCCCCCCACCGTCAAGGAACCAGTCTGACAGTCTGACAAAGTCCACTGTCGGGCAGTGGATGACTGGGGAGTCCACATCCAGGGAGAAGGAGCAGGTTCGAGGCAAACGCAGTCGTCTGTGTGTTCGGCGAGTCAGTGTGCAGTGGGAAGAGGAGATGATTGCTCCAGCGGAAATGGAAAAATGGAAGTTCAGGACTGGAAGGAGCTCTTCGAGTACTGTACTGTACTGTACTCGCACGACCTGCTGCAACTTTCGTCTGTGACGCGCGTGCGTGAGGCGATCAGTCCGTCGTTTCCCCGAGAGGACGGAGAGGCTCCTACCGGTGCATGTACTGTATGTACCGGTAACAGGATTCCTTGAGCTGCTCAAGGAGTCCTGTTACCGGTACACACAGTTGAGCAACGTCATGCTGCTCAAATTGAGGAGCTCAATCGATTTGATTTCGATCCGAATTTCGCTTTTGGGACTCGATACAGTACAGTACTCACACAGAATAATGGCGATGATCTTTTCGGGATTCCTGACGAATCAACCGGCGCGTGGAGATTACCACGATTGATGTCGTGCATGGTCAGTCATACCCATGCGTCATTTGATTTCCCACAGTTGCCTGATCCTTCCACAGTCACCTTGATCAAGTCGTTTGATTGATGTTTGGCCTGTTCACAGCCTTTCATGACAACACAAGCATGAGCAAATTCAACGGAAGATGGAGGTGGCAAATGGCGTCCATTAGAGATCCTGCCGACACCGAGACTTGTCTGAGGGGGTTCACACTACAAAATCAAATCAAAATGGGGACCCACGCGACCGCTGGCTCGGTTGCTTAGTTGTCGTAGCACGTGTTGCCGAGGAGCGGGCCGAGCTGCTCCTTGATGAGGCTGTTGAGCAGCGTCTTGCCGAGCTTGTTGATGACATCGATGACAGCCTTGTACAGGTCGCCCTTCTTGTTGATCTCCGTGGTCGAGAACGAGAGCAGCTTCTTGCCAAGCTCCGTGATGAGCGAGCCCGACGAGTGGAAGTGGAAGTTCAGGTAGTTGATCGCGCTGAAGTCGAACTTGAGGGCCGTGAGCGAAGCCGACGACACGCGACGCAGGATGCGGTTGAGCAGCGTGGTGAAGTCGCCCGTGAGCGCACCGAGCAGGATGTCCGTGACCGTGAAGTCGACGCACGAGCCGTCAGCGACCGCGGCGGCGCTGCACTTGACCATCGACACGTTGGCGTTGGTGAACACCGAAGGGTTCTGGAGACCGGCGCCGAGGTCGACCGTGACAACCGCTGGCGGGCACTTGGCCGGCTTCAGGATGTTGGTCCAGCAGATCTGCCACCACTGGTGGTTGAGCTGCGCGAGCTCGAAGGTGAGCGTGCCGTTGGCCGACAGCGCACCCTTGATGTCGGCGCCGATGTCAAGCGTGGTCGGGCCCGTCACGTTCAGGTGGCGTGGCAGGATGTTCTTCAGGCCGGCGACGTTGATCGATTCGATGATCGGGGTGAGCGTGAAGTCGGTGCCGAGGACCGAGAACGGGATGGCGTCAAGGCGCTGGTTGGCCACGACGATTGGGTCCGGGATGTAGGTGGCGAGCAGGTTGCCACCGACGGCGATGTCGATGACCGTGTTGAGCGCGGCGAGGTCACCGGCGTTCTCGACGTAGCTCAGCGGCTGGCACGGGGCCTTGGCAGCCGAGACGGCGGACACGGAGGCGACGGCGGCGACGACGGCAGCGGTGAAGAACTTGACCATGTTGACTGGGGGGAACGAAGACTTGAGGTCGTGAAGGCCAGTTGGATTGTGAGACCTTTGGGGAGAAGTGGGGAGGGCGAGAGGTGTCCCCTGTCAAGCCCACGGTCACGCAGTCGCGCGTGGCTGGCTGGAAGCGCAGGGATCTGCCTCAGCTCAGCATTGTTCACGATGGAACCGGCACTGGAATCCGAAACGCTGGCGTCAAGCAAGCGAGGTGGCTCCTCTCCTGTCTGATCGAGTCGAGAGGGATCCCCTCCCGAAGAAATCAATCAAAGGACCCAAAATCAACGGGAAAACCATCAAATACAGTAGAGAATCGATCGTGGTGGGACACGCAATCGGAGTAGATCGCCACGGCGTTCCATGCATCTCTGAGGCAGAGCGACATCAACAGGAAATGGCTCGGAATCGGGAAGGAGGCCGCAGACATCACGCGTCTGACGGCACGGCCTCACGCCATCGATTCCGCGGCACACACGCTGGTGTGTATCTCGAAGATCAAGAGATCAAACACAGTCTAACCAGCTGGCGCCAGCGTGGTGTTCCATTGATCCTTCGAAAGGCCACTGTCTTGGCGTCACAGAGTCGATCAGAGACTCGCTTTGAGTCAAAGTTTGACTGTGAATCACTCGATCATCATCCAGTGATGCAGCAGACTGTGGCATTGTGATGGCTTGACGCCAGCCAGCGTCACGGCCCTGAGCCAGAGCATGAACAGCAAATCCCTGCAAGAGATGATCCCGTTTACCCAATCAGCCAAAGTGAATGTTGCTTGAAGTCGACGGGTTACCTTCAAGCGACATCGGATCCATGACACGCGATCCATCAGGGCGGCGACGAACATGCCGGTGATCTTGCCGACGACGGGCGCAGCGGCGGGCGGCGCGTCCACGCCACGAGGCGGCGGCAGCAGCAGTGCGGCGGCGAGTACGAGCGGCGCTGCGCTGCGCTACGCCGTGCCGAACAATGACTTCTGCGCGTACCTGAAGGGCTTCTGGAAGCGCAACCTCGAGTGGCGCCACTTCGGCGCGAGCTTCAAGCACCTGCGCGCCACCAACAACGTCGTGTGGATCGAGGAGGACACGGAGGCTGCGCGCCAGCCCAACACGCAGTGCGTGTCTTGTGCGAGTTGATCTACTGACACTGGAGAGCTCACTTTTGCTGTTTGATTGATGGTAGATTCCTCAAGTGGTCGTTCGGCCGCTCCCACAAGCAGCAGGATCTCGTCAGCGCCTACACCATCCAGGTGAGATGCTGATTCATGTGCTGTATCTGATTGATCGACCACTGAATGATTGATGGAGTGCTGCAGTTCATCCCGGACGAGCAGGGCACGTTCATGGAATGGAGCTTTGAGGGCGTCACGTGCCACGGCGTGTTCAAGCCAGAGGCAAGCGTCGCCATCTTCAACTTCTGTCTGCAAGAGTCCATGGTCACTATCACGTACCGCATCCAAGATGCCAACAGTAAGCTGCAGCCGCGTGACGGTGTGACTGATTGATGCACACCCACTGATTGATGTTGTGATCGCTAGCCATGGCGGTGTGTATCGTTGATGTCGACAGCGAGCACACGCCGACCATCCAATACGGCAACATGTACGTGGCCAGCACTGACCATACCAACGCTGCATCAATCAGCGACTGATCTACGTCTGCAGGTACCGCATCGATCCAACCAAGTACGACAACGTCATGGACGAGCTGTGAATGGTTACGTTGTCTCTTCATCATACATTCGCACCTACTTCCCACTGGTTATGATGATCTTAAGTTCATCACTCTGACGTACGCACGCAATGTCGCTTGGCGCGCCAGCGTGAACATCAGTCGGTCCCATACGCTTGATCAAGAGCGGAAAGCGACCAGAAATAGGTGGATGGAGGTGTCGTGTTGGTCGGAGTGGCCCTTTGAACAAAGCCATCACGATGGCGTTCGACAACCGCGAGTTCGACCGTCGACTCTCGTTCGCCCACGCCGCCGGGGACTTGCAGTTCGTGCAAACGCTGCTGGGAGATCCGCTGTTGGACCCTCGGACGACGCGATGGATTGTGGGTTTGGCTGCAGCTGGTGGTTGGGAAAGAGCCGCGCGTGTCACCATTTCTCGATTGAAATCCACCGGAAAACGCGGTGCTGGAGCAAGCGAGTGCGTGGGGCTGGGTGCAGGCCGTCGAGCTGATGCTCGCACGGGGGAGAGATCCCAACGAGCCCATGGTGAGTCGGAAATGGTTACGACGCTACGGCGAGTGGTGCGCAAAGTCTCACTGATGGTTGTGGCTCAGCGCCTGCATCGCGACATGCTCGAAGAACTGAACGGCTTGGTCTGGTGTCGGGAGCTGCTCATAGAAGCGGGCGTCCGTCTCTGCCCGTGTTGGCGGCACACTATCGTCCGAGGCCGAGTCTGAGTCGTCATGGTAACACATCACTCCCAACGCCACAGGCACGCGCAGCTGCGTCAGCTGTTGCGTTTTACCAGCGTCTGCAACGCGTTGAAGAAGCGCATTGCGCACTGCGTCCGACTGGAAATCCATCCGCGGTTGAGTCCCGGAGAGCCGGGCTCCGTAAGGAGAAGATTGTGGAGCATTCTGTCAAGCATCTCTTTGTGGTAGAAAGACACATCGACTTCCGCGTCGAACTGCAGTTGGCGCTCGTGAGACGATTCGTATGAGCCGAACTTCTCCGTCCACGAGTCCTTGAAGAGCGAGTGAAGCACCGTCGCGTCCAGCAGCACCGCCAGGCCGAGCAGCTCCAACAAAGAGCGATCGACGCTGGAAGCTCGCACCGTGACCACGCCCAGCAGGCCATCCGCTCCGTCGCGGACGCCCGCCAGGCTGAAATTCGTGGCAATCGGTCTCCGGCACGGCGCCAGCAGCTCCAGCACAGACGGCATTGGTGGGGGACTCGCGCTCGTCGAGTCGAGCGGAGCAGAGGCCTGAGCCGCTGGCTGCAGCGTCACGACGTCCTCTCCATCACGGGCTCTTAGCACGGCGTTTGTTTCTTCGCCCGCCTCGCGCTCCTCCCACTGCGCACGCCTCATTTGTTTGTTCGTCATCTTCGGTTGTTGGAAATCCTGGTCCAACGTCCGCGATTGCACCAGCGGGTGGATGATCTCACTTGAGAGACACTGAGATAACGGGAGATTTGTCCTTGCATCAATGACGCAGCATCCACGGAGATTAAGTAATTCACAGGAATAGTCTTTGGCGAGAACTGAGGCCTAGTGATGGTTGCTTCTCCTTCACGTCTTCTATGTTTGTTCGAGGTTCGCATTCATATGCTATACTATCGCAATGCACACCTTGCGCCTTCCGAGCATCGGCAACGCAAAGCCAAACACCGGGCGAAAGATCACCGGATCCACGTGCCGCAATGTGCTGAACGCTCTCACGGCACTGAGAAAGGCACAGCGCTCGCTGATGACGGTCTCTGGTAGCCGCGAGAAGTCCCACACGCGGTCTCCGTTGTGGGCGAGCAGAGCGTCTCTTGTTGTGAGTGGTGTATCACCCCCTACAGGGACATCCACGCGCTGGAGGCGTCGATTAACGCACAGCACGCGTTCGAGAAGCTCGGCGTTCGCCCGATCGAACACAAGCGGACCATATCCCCCAGTGCATATTGTCAGCTTGCGCAGCGACGTCGCGAGTGGCGTTGAGGCGTCCAAAAGCTGCTCGAGAAGGATCGCGCTGCTGGACTGCGCCAGCTCGCCAGGAGCAAAAAGCGAGATCTCCTCGAGACACTTGCCGGACGCGGACAAAGTTGGGTCCACGAACATTTCGAGAGACGGCTTGTCGACTCCGATGAGCTCAAGCGACCGCAGCTTCGGACTCAACCTCAGGATAGCAGTCAGGACTGCAGTTGAGATCGCAGAATACGTGTCCCCAACAACCAGGTGCTCCATATCTCGCACCAGCGAGAGCACTGCGATCGTCGACGCCTCACGACGAACCGAAGTTTTGGACAGTTTGAACCGATCGATACGTCGTCGAGGAAGCGTTGCGAGCCCAGGGATCTGCTCGATGAGACCAGCGTCCTCCACGGAGAGCTTGGTGTCAATTTGGAGGCTAAAGTCTGTGTGAGGTGTCGACGATCCATCCAACTGTGTTGGTGGAGTTGGTGCGAGCAGGATCTCGAGCAGCGCACGCCAGAAGTGGAGACGGTTGTGCGGTCGTGCGAGAAGCGAGAGCAGACTGCCCACATCGATAGCGCCCAGCTGAGGGCAGCTCGCCAGCGCCGTCATGATCTTCACAATGCCATCTTTTTTGTCCTCGCCGCTCGCGTCGATGGGCGTTGTGCTCTTCCCGTACACGTAAGGCGAGTATCCCGTCACAACGGCGAGATTGGGAGACCGGCGGCTCAGGCATCTCAGATACGCCGCCAGCTCGTCCTGAGAGCAGAAGATCGCCCGTGGATCCAACGTCGCGCGTGACACATTCACAAAACTGTGCTGGCAGAGCACGCGCGCAGCTCGCACGACGGCGGATGTCAGTGGCAGAGACACGTACTGTCGCAGCCGCATCTTGGTGAACGTGAACTGCACCCACGGAGCGACTGGCGAGCATCGCTGCGTCCGGAGCACTCGCTCTCCCATCATAACGACACGCTCGTAGAGCTGCACGACTTGGCTTGGACTTGGGAGCCGCTTGTAGAAGTCGGCGTCCGTGTCGCCCCGGATGAGCGACACGTCGCTACCCCAGTCCGAGTCCGCGGCGCTCTGGGAAAACGTGACTTCCAACTCCACAGGCACACGCAACTGCATCAGCTGCTCCGTCTTGCCGGCGTCAACGACGCGTCGGAGGAGCTCCTCGCGCGCTGCAGCCAACATGTCATCGTCCAACCAGCCGGCCTCTGCGGTGCAAGGCTCAGTGAGGAAAAGTCCGTGGAGCACGTTGTCAAACGCCTTGATGTCGCCGAAATCGACTCCCACTGACGCCTCAAACTGCACTTTGGCGACGCGAATTGGCTCGCGCGAGAATGTTCTTTGGCGATCCAAGATGGAGTGGAGCGCGGTCTCGTCCAGCAGCACCGCCAGACAGAGCAGCTCCGTCAGAGGACCATGGACGCCCGAAGCTTGCACCGTGGCCACGCCCGGCACGCCATCCGACGTCTCGCGAACATTCGTCAGTCTGAAGACCGAGTCAAACACCCCCTGGCATGGCGCCAGCAGCTGTGCTACAGACGGCGCCGGGTCCGTCGCCATGCCACTGGCGCTCGTCGCGTCCACAGCCGCAAGAGCCTGAGCCTCTGGCTGCGTCGTCGCGAGGTCACTGACGCCCAGCACGGCGTCGCTCGCGCTCGCTTCCTCCTGCGCCTCGCGCTCCTCCCATTGCGCGCTATCGTGGAGGCGCCCGGCCATCTTCGTCTGGCTAGGTCTCCGATATTCGCGAATCAACCAACCCATCGTACTGTGACGGTCTCAAATGAGATACACTGAGATAGGGGAGAACCAGAGGCCTTGATGCGGAAATCCACTATTCTGATTAAATATATTACATTTTGATCCTGAACGTTTGTCAAAGTTCTCCTTCACGTCATCCCACCACGACAAGAAAGTATCTGTGCTTGCACCTCTGTTTCCCTAGACACTGTGTGTACTGGAATCGCTAGATGGGAGGGTCATGGTACTCGGACGAAATCAACACCTCGCGCCTTCCGAGCATAGGCAACGCAAAGCCAAACACCGGGCGAAAGACCACAGGATCCACGTGCCGCAATCCGCTGAACGCTCTCACGGCACTCAGAAACGCGCAGCGCTCGCTGACGACGGTCTCTGGTAAGTGCGAGAAGTCCCACACGCGGTCTCCGTTGTGGGCCAGCAGAGTGTCTCGTATCGTCTGTGGCGTGCTATCCGCAACAGGGATGTTGACATACTGAAGGCGTCGATTAACGCACAGCACGCGCTCGAGAAGCTCGGCGTTCGCCTGGTCGAATACAAGTCCACGGTGATGGTGGGAGGATATTGTCAGCTTGCGTAGCGACGTCGCGAGTGGCGTCGAAGGGTCCAAAAGCTGTGTGAGAAAAGCCGCGATGCTGGACTGCGAGATGTCGCAGGGCGACGAAAGCGAGATCTCTTCGAGACACTCGCCCGACGCGGACAGCGTTGGGTCCGCGAACACCTCGAGTGTTGGGATCTTGGCCCAGGTGAGGCGTAGCGATCTAAGCTTCGGGCAGACAGTAAGGACAGCAGGCACAGCCGCAGCGGGCGTGATGGTCCATTCATCTCCGAGATCCAGACGCTCCATGTCTCGCACCAGCGAGAGGACTGCGATCGTGGAGGCCTCTCGCTCGACGTCGAATGCGACCAGTCTGAAGCGGTCAATTTGTCGTCGGGGGCGCGTCGTGAGCCCAGGGATCTGCTGGATGAGACCAGCGTCCTCCACAGTGAGTTTGGAGCCGAGTTGGAGGCTGAAGTCTGCACGACATGCTGACGATTCATCCGATTTACGTGGTGCAGTTGGTGCGAGCAGGATCTCGAGTAACGCAATCCAGAAGTGAAGGCGGTTGAGCGGTTGCGAGAGCAGCGAGAGCAGACCGCTCACATCTATAGTGCCGAGCCGGGGGCAGCTCGCCAGCGCCGTCATGGTCATCACAATGACGTCTTGCTTGTCCTCTCCGCTTGCGTCGATGGGTGTCATCAGGTTGTCGGATGGGAAGTATCCCGTCGTAATGGAGAGATGGGGCGAATGACGGCTCAGGCATCTCAGATACGCCGTCAGCTCGTCCTGAGAGCAGAAGATGGTCCGCGGATCCAACATCGCGTGCGACACAGTGACGAAGCCGCGCCTGCAGAGCGCGCGCACAGCTCGCACGACGTCGGATGTGAGTGGCAGGCACATGCCCAGCCACAAATGAACTCTCGTGAACGTGAACTGAACGCAAGGAGCGACGGGAGAGCTTCGCTGCGTCCGAATCACACGCTCAACACTCTGCACGACATGCTCGAACAACTGCACAGCTCGCTCTGGTGTCGCGAGTTTGTTGTAGAAGTCGGCGTCCGTCTCTCTTGGTAGCAATGGCAAGTCGTCGTCCAAGTCGTCGCTTAGCTCGTTGTCCACTTCGTCTCTCGGACGACGTAAGTCTTCTGCGAACCCCGACACCTTCAGCGCAACAGGCACGCACAACCGTCGAAGGTGTTCCGTCTTGCCAGCCTCTGCGACGCGCCGCAGCAGCTCAGCGAGCACAGCGTTCAACAACTCTCCGCCGTCCGTTGTGGCCTCCGTGAGGAACAGCTCATGGAGCGTTCTCTCGAGCTGCGCTGTCGGGCCGAGCACGCCTCTCACTTCCACTTTGAACTGCACTTTGGTGACTCCAGTTGGCACGTCGAAGAGAGAATGAAGCACCGTCGCGTCCAGCAGCACCGCCAGACTCAGCAGCTCCATCAAAGGACGGTCGACGCCGAAAACTTGCACCGTGGCCACGCCCGGCACGCCTTCCGTCAGTCTGAAGACGGCGTCCATCATCCACTGGCACGGCGCCAGTAACTGTGCCACGGATGGCGCTGGATCCGTCGGCGGGGGGCTCACGCTCATCGCATCCAGAGGAGTGGACGTGAGCGCCTGAGTGACCAACTGCGGCGTCCCGACGTCACTGACACCCGCCACGGCGTCGCGCGCAGTTGCCTCGTCCTGAGCATCTGCCTCCTCCCACTGCGCGCGGCTCATGTGGGCGTTCTCGTGGCGGCGCTTGGGCATCTTCGCTCGTATAATAGTGTGATGTCGCAGTCTCCGATATTCCCGGACTGACCCCATTGACCCCACAAACAATGGGTTGATGAGATACAGGAAACGGGATGCCACCTGTCCAGGCTTTGAACCTCATCCAGCGTTCCAATTCGAAGCGCTGTTTCGAGGTTTTGAATTGCGTGAGTGGCGTGGCCGTTCGGCCGAACGGCGAGAGTGGCGAGGAAAGAGTGAATGAAGACGGTGTGGTTGGCGTTTGCATCAGCGACACCGCACTGTGTTCACTGGAATCCTATCATAGAGACGTTGGATGCGTGGTTCTCTCCCTGATCTATTCCCGCAAAGCCACATGGGGAGGGAGCCCTGCATGGAAGGGTGACGGAACGCGACTTCATACGGCGACGCTCTGGCCAACGCTCTCTTTTCCCGATATGGTTCCAATGCTGCACGCAGATCCACGTCATAATGCTGCAGCTGCTCGCCGCACGCGGAGCGGAGTTGTAGTTGGGCAAGCGGGACACTGACACCCACCACAGCCTCCGCCTCGCGCGCCTCCCACTCCACGCGGCTCGTGTGCGCGTTCTCGTGGCGGCGCCTGGGCATCTTCGCTGGCGGCGTGGTGTCCCAGTCTCCGACTTCCCCAGACTCACAGTTTGCCCGGCTGACGGTCTCAAAACTCAGCGACGTCGGGTTCACGGACGCAAAAGAGACCGAGACACGTGAGACTTGCAGATCCACGTGTCTGTCTTGACGACCACTGTAAATGAGATATGTTGTTATTGTTTGGTGCCGGTATGTGGATTCCCAGAGATCCGTTCATCGTTCCCTTCACACTTCTTCTTGTGGTGTTGGCTATGGGTTGTTGGGTTGACGCCATTGACTCTGAGATCTCCGCCACCCACCGTCCCGGGGCGGCGCGCTGTGGGAGAGCTGCAGCATTGCGACGGCCGTGGTCTCCTCGTGCGAGACCTGCGAAAGACGGAAGTGCGCCTTCATGGTCTGGAGCCATAGCAGCAGCAGCTCCTGGAGGGTCACAGACGCAGGCGGCTCGCCATTCGCGAGGGATGGTGAGGCGTCCATTTTCAACGTCCGTTTCTTCAACCAGACTGGGAGGCACTGAGATACGGTAATAGAAGTTCAACGTGGTGTACACCACACCACGTTTGCCTTCGCGCTTTTCTTTTCGCCAACACACTGGGCCAAAATGGGGAAGCACGTCGGCAAGGAACGAGTCCGCGCGACGCGAGGCGGAGGCAACAGCGCAGAGCGAGCGGATCAGCAGCGTATAGGCAAACGCATGTGGGGACACGCGACTACCCACAGCGAGTTCTTCGGGCTTCGAGGGGTCTCTGACTGAGGAGCAGTCGCCGAAAACGCAACACGAAACTCAAGAATGTGAAGGGATTAACGCATTAGGATGACGACGCGGACGCGGATTCTGCCTCAGTAGAGTCGCTAAGCGGCCGCCTGCACGACCATGCCTCGCGCCACGCCGGTCTCCTCCGACTGCTGGCTCGCGAACTGGTTGAAGATCTGCTCCAGCGTCGTCTGCGAGACGCTGTACTCGCGGATGTGCATGGTCGTCTTGACGTCCTCGATCAGCGCGAACACCTTGGACAGCTTGAGCTGCTCGTTCGAGCCGCGCAGCTTGAAGCGGCAGAAGTCGTTCTGGCGCTCCATCACCACCACGTTGGCGTCGCCGAACGACTTGCTTAGGAACAGACTCAGCTCGTCGAAGCG
>JAADXN010000485.1:0-22374 GCA_023337875.1 Pythium apleroticum | reverse complement strand
CGAACAAAGACCTTTGGACGGTGGAGACTGTGCTCGCGATTAGAACAGAAATGGGAGGGAATAATTCCAATTAATTGAATGACGGATTTTTCTGTCGCCACCAAACAGGATTAATCTGAAATTGGAGATTGCGGAGCCCTGGCTTCCTGCAGAAGTACAGCGTGGATTCCCTCGAGACCTACGTTGCCGTCGCGAACATGAGCTCCATTCGTATGTTCCTATCGACGTGTTCTGCAGTCGGCCTGGTCACTGAGGAGCCTGACGTTGACACTGCGTACCTCAACACAGGCGTCGAAGAGGACGTGTTCATCATTGAGTTCCTGCAGGGTCTCGACGGTGACGGCGAGCATGTGCTGAAGCTCAACAAGGCACTGTATGGCCTCAAACAGGCGGGCAATGCCTGGTTCAAGACCATCAACCGCCCCCTCCTCGAGTTGGTATTCAAGCCGTGTGGCGGCGACACTGGTAGAGTCCGATGGGGATCCCAGCCAGATCAGTTCATGTGACTCGGTCACATGAACTATTTGTGACCTACACACTAGAATGACTGTGACCGTAATTTAGCGATACTTTTCTTTGGCTCACATGTTCCGAATGCCCAGCACTTTGACGAGAGCTCGAACAATCTCACAGCATCCTGTCGACGCCGCTATGAAGAAACCTCGCGCGCATCGCAGCACACAGAGATGGATGCGCCTCCTGATGGTCTCCAACACGTCGACCGACGAGCTGTATGACGAGAACAACGGCATCAGACAGGAGGTGCTGCGAGCGCTCGGCTTTCACGACGAGTATCTCTCGTACTCATCGTCAAACAAGAGAGGCAAGATAGAGAGGATGAAGTCTCACGGACACAACTGGTCGTCTGTGTCGCGTGTAGCTCGCGCGTTGCGAGGAATCGATAGCGTGCGCCTCCTTCACTGGAACTACACAGCGTTTGCGAACCAGGTCCGTACAAGAGATCAAGGCGACGACGATGAGACAACAACAAACGCTTTTGAAACCCATGCGCGCGGCATCTTCATTGAGAAACAGCGCAATTTGTTCATAATCTATGAGCCGCAGATCTACACGGACCAGACAAGTCCGTGGTTTGGACCAAGCCTAAACGAATTCGCAAGAATACACAAAGGCAAGGAGCTACTCGTCGTCTACGGGAATCAACGTGGCACATCGGACTGCGAGAAGAGAGTTCTACGCTTTGGAACATGTTGCTGGAAACGGTTCATTCACCCAGCGCGACATCTCCCGCGACGCAAGTGTCTGTGTGGACTTGAGATAACTAACATTAGTCCCTATTACATTCGCAAAAATTAGAAAAGCAGAAACTGAAAATAGGATATCCAAAATTCGAACCTTGTCAACGACGACCCATGACACGCAGAGCATTCGATTTTTTTTAGGTAGTTGCCGTTCGATGCAGAGGTTGAAACTTCACGACCACACTTGTCAACAAGACTCGGAAGCTTACTCGAAGTTTGAGGCCAACATCCCCCGCTCCTTGTTGTGATTTATAGCTCTGTAGGTATCTAGATGTTTACTTCTCCTTCCTCATCATCCCAACTCAACCCGTAATCGATCGACACCTCCTCACCGACATCCTCATCGTCCGAGCTTACAGCATCATCGCTCACGTCTCCCGTATCTTCCGCTGCGCTCTCGCTGCTGGAGTCACATTCATCAGGCAGTACAATTGGAGCCGGGAGATCGTGATTGGTGTCTCGTGGCGGATGCGAGGCCAAGCCTCTGATGATGTCGTCTCGGAGCTGCACGTATCGACGAGAAATCTCCTCGATGGTCTGGACGAACTTCACAACAGGCGGGTAGGCAGTGCCAAACGCTGAGTTGAGCTCCCGGTTGAACCGCTCAAGCGGGTTGTTGGTCCGGGCGACCACGGCACGCCCAAAGCCATGGACATTCCAGACCTCTGGAGGCAGAAGCTTCAGCCACGTCTTGCGAAAATACGCCCAAAACCGCTTCCAGTTCCCGGCGCTGTGACGCACTGCCTTCTCCTCACAGCGCTGCTTGATCTTCGCACGCACCCACGCCACGCCTTGCTTGCCAATCTTCTCCCTGTCGACCACGGTGAGCATATCCAATACACCCTTCTCCATGGCGATCAGGATCTCCGGCTTCGTGATGAACAGCTTCTCCATCTTGCGCTTACACGCCTGTTTAAAATGGAAGAAGCAGCCGACGAAATCGATGTCTGGATACCAGTCCTGGACAGCGCGAATGAGGGCGATCTCGAAGTCGCACACGATTTGATCCGGGACAAGCCGCTCGCCGATGGCGTCGCTGATGTACTGGAGGACGTTCCAGTAAGCCTCGTAGGTCTTAGAGGCTGCCAGTACGTAGAAGACGGGGATGTACAGCTTGGATCCCTTGGCTGCGATTGCATCGCGTCTCCGCATCAAAGAACGCGGATCTGTCAAGCACCTCTTGGGTACGAAAGTGAACTACGACCAAAAGCAGCGCAGCATGATTATCACACAGACGCAGTACATCAAGACAATGGCCGAGCGTTTCAACCAGCAGAATGCTCGCACAACCATGAGCCCATGCGACCAGAGCCAGGAGCTGTCGAAGGCTGACTTACCAACAAGTGAAGATGAGAAAGCGGCCATGAGCAAGTGACCGTACCGGTCACTCATCGAAAGCCTCCAGTACGTGACCCAGTGCATCACACCTGACGTGGCGTATGCTGTGACGCACCTCAGCCAAATCATGGAGAACCCTGCAAGTACTGGAACGCCGCGATCAAGATCCTCCGCTATCTCACCACCACTCGCCAACACGGAATCAACTACCAGTCCACTCAACAACCGAATGTTTCTATCGCCTACTGTGATGCTGATAGGGGTAGCAACCTGGACAACCGCTCTGTCTCCGGTGTCATGATCGTGATGAACGGCGGCCCCGTGGTGTACAAGTCTAAGTACCGCATACTGTGGCATCGAGCTCCGCTGGAGCTGAGTATCTGGCGATGAGCAAGTGCGCTTAGGAGGTGATCTGGGTGCGCGCAATGATGAAGGACCTCGGCTTTGCAGCCAAGGCTGCGACCTTAGTGTGGGAAGACAACCAAGGCGCCATCGCTCTCGCACAGAACTCTAGCTACAACGCACGCACCAAGCACGTGGACATTCGCCACTTCATCCGCCAGAAGGTGGTGAGCGGTGACATCAAGATCAACTACGTGGAGACCCAGAACCGCAGACATCCTCACTAAGGGACTCACCACCAAGCGATTCGGATTCCTCCGCGACCGCCTCCACATCAAGCCACGCACAGCCAGCGACGATCAACAGTGAGTGGGAGTGTTGCCGGGCACTACTGACCGTGCACTGTCTATGATTGACGCCAATGTCACGACCTCGTCCATGTACGCTAAGATACGGACCACGCATGGACGCACGCAAGCCCACCATGATGCATGTACGACACCAGCACAAGACAAGTTCTAGAACGCGCATCGAATGACCTAGAGCCATACTCAGGTATAGTTTCCGACATTCTACAGGACGCACTTAGAACAAGTAGGAACAAGTAGGAGCCAAGTAGTAGAGAACACTTTGAGAGCTGCAGGCGGACTAGAGGTAACTGGATCAATCTCACTCTCCAAATGTCTAAGAGCTGCCCAGCAATTCGTAACCAATGTACATTGTCCAAGTCCTGCCTCCTTCTCGCCAATGAATACATCGCACTGAGATCCAAGAGCTATTCTGGACGAAACAAGTCTGTCCGATCGGTCGACTGGTGCCGTCGCCGCTGCTCGCTGACGATGGCGCCGTGCACTTCTTGCGTTTGCTCCAGGTTACTGGTTAACTTAGTAATGCAAGTGTGTAAGTAAACTAAGTAAACGATTCCGATCTGCTAAAGTTAACCTTGTTTGGGTACCGATTTGCAATTTCCCGGCCCCCAAAAACGTTGAAGAATTGAAATTCCGAACCGATTGGGAACAAATGGAAGGGGACCCATTCGGGGCCGCGGCTAGCGGCTCCGCTGTCTCTGCAGCAAGCCCACACCATCTACCGAGATACGCGGGAAGTAGAAGGAGTAGGCCCACTCCCGATGACCACGAAGCGGCGTCCTCAGATGAGTCCTCATCGTCCGTTGGTGACGGCGAACACGCGATTGCTTCTACGCGTGCGACGCGGTACGAGCTGAAGAAAGCGGCCGAGAAGAAGTTTCGCCACCGCTATTTGCTGCTGCAGCAGGCGTATGAGCAGCGCCTCCAGGCACTCGCGGCGCAGGTTCGCCACGTTGTCGCGGAGCTCCGGAGCGATTCGACGATCGAGTACCTCCAGCAGGACCCGCTGACGAGCGAGTACGCGAACGCACGCGTCGCCGAGATCATCACCGAGTGCTTCCTGAGCGAAAGAGAGAAGTACATCAAGGTGGTGAGCGATCAGCTTGCGTGGCAAACGAATGATCTGCGCGAGGCGCAGCAGCGCATCCGCTCGCTGCAGAAGAGAGAGAAAGGCGTCCAGCACAAGTGGAAGCAGACGCAGAGCGAGCTGCGCCAGACGCAACTGCAGCTCGAGCGGCGCGTCCATGAGCTCAGTGAGCATCAGCGTGACACAATCAAAACTCAAGAGACGATTCGTACGTTGGAAGACGAGCGCGACCAGTTCCGGTTGGAGGTCGAGCGACTAAGGCGAGACTCCGCTTCGCTGGATACACTGCGTGCGGAATACGAGACGTTTCAGGTGCGAGTGCAGAACGAGCATGAGCAAGAGCGACTAGTGATGGACAAGCTGAAGCAGGAGATCGTGCATCTCCGCGAAGAACGAGAGGTGAGAGATTCGTGAGACTCTGGGTGTGTGAATCGAGTTCTGACGTGATGCGGGTGTCGTTGACAGAAACTCGACGTTGTGCGCCATGGCGTCGAGCGTGATAACCACCACTTGCGGCAGCTTCTATCGATCGCGGAGGCGAAAAGTGATGAGCTGGCGCAGTCTCTGCGGAACGTGCAGGCGGAAGAGTACTCCACGAGGTTGCTGAAGATGGAACACGAAGTCGTTCAACAACGTCACGCTAACGAGACGCTTCGCAAGGAGAACGACCAACTCAAGAAGAAATACGAAGACTTTGGAGCGCAAGTCGAGTTGTACATGGAAGAGCAAAGCCGCGAGCGAGCGGCTGTCGCGAAACTCGGTGATGAGCGGGAGAAAAAGCTTGTCGACGACTTGGCTGCCATGCGTGCGCAGTCAGCTGAAGCGCTCAAGACAAAGCAGAACGAACTGCTGCGTGTGGCTGATCAGGTCAAGTTCCGACATGACTCGCTTGTGAAGGCAGAACAAAAGATCCTGATCCTTGAGGAGCGCATCAGCTCATTGGAGTCCACACTGAGCGACGAGAAGCTGCGAAATGCGAAGGTCGTGAGTGAGCTCGAGAAAGAAGTCGCGCAGTGGAGGGTTGCTGCTGAGAAGGAGCAAGAGCGACTCAAGAGTGCCGAAGTCGCGCATGCGCAGACCAGGGAATCCTACGAGCAGAAGCTTGCGTCGATACAGGAAGTCTACGACCAACAACAGCAGCAATCACTGAAGGAGCGGGAGCTCGATGCGCGAACGCGGTGGCAAAACGACTTCGTCGCGCAGCAGGAAGCTCGAATCGAATCACTCAAGCAAAAGTATGACTCTGCGCTTGAAGCCCAACGAGCGGAGCTTCTGAGGGCGCGGCAGATCGCTGTCGATGCTGCAGCATCGGCAGCAGAGAAGATCGAAGAAGTGAAGGCCATGCAGCAATCCCAGCGTGTGGACGATGGTGAAGCACGTAGGCGTCGTGACGAAGTTCGTGAAGCTGAGCGTCTCCGTGCTGAAGCCGAACGCGCAAAAGACTCTGCATTGCGGAAGCAGCAGAAGGAGCTTGAAGAACGAGACAAGCGACTCCGAGATCTGGAGCACAAGCTTGCAGAAAGTGAACGCCGCGAGGCCTCACGACGCGCTGCGGAGGATGCACTAACAAAAAGCAAGGCAAAAGAAGAAAAACCAAGCGTCGTGGTTCTCAACGTGAACGGTACCGAGGGCTTGGACGAGCACGAAGACAAAGTCGGTCAGGCTATCGCAATGGTGAATAGGCGTCAGAAGAAATCGACTGCTGGACCTAGTCGATCAACAGCTCGTGCCGAAGAAAACAACCAAGAAGTGGATATCCACGACGCGTGCGTTCCTCTTGCACAACACAAGGCGGAGCTACAGGCTCGCGAGGCTCAGATCGCACTGGAGGCGGAAAAACGCTTGCAGAAGGAGATGCACGAATTCCAAGAGCGCAAGGAACGAGAACTTCGGAACGCCATGGTCAACGTTCGAAAAGGGATTCAAAAACTCGAGGCATCGCTGGAGAACGAAAAAAGCGACAAGAAGCGGTTTGAAGACGAGCTATTTAGTGAACGACAGGCTTTTGTCGCATTGAAGGCTGAGCTAGAAGAGATTCGGGATGCGAAGCGTGCACTCGCCCACCGACTTGAAGAATCCAACGGAAATCTAGGCCGTCTGCGGGAGATCGTGAAAAAGGCTGAACAAAAAGCGGCAACAAGCGACGAACGGTTGACAGTGGCGGTTCAGCAGAAAAACGAGGCCGATCAGCTGGTGGAGAAGCTCCATCGCCAAGTTGAGGAGTTGAGTAACGCCAGTGGAGCCCTGAATCAACGACAAGCAGCACTCGAGAGCGAGCTAGAAGCATCGAAGAGCACGATACAAGATTTGACCCTTCAGCTGCGATCATCGAAAGAAGAATTGGCGTCACAGGAAAAGCATTTTTCTGAAGAGTTGCAAACCCTCAGTGATTTGAAGACACACGAAGTCGATCGAGTGTCGAGTGAGCTGACAGCGCGTATTCGGGCTCTTGAAGACCAAGTTGCCGAAAGACAAGGAGAAAGCAAACAACTCCACGAGAAACTTGAAGGCGGTGCGAAGTCGATGGAGCAACTGGCTACAGAACGGAGAGTGCTCGAGCGCGAGTTGGAGGTGTCAAAGGCAGAAATGTCGAAGCAACGGAAAGCATTCAACGATTTGTCCCGAATGCACAAGAATCTGACGGAAGCGATGAGTACGAAGATGCGAGAAGAGCAGACGAGATACGAACGCCTCGAAGATCAACTTACGGCTGCCAAGCGAGCACATGGAGCGGTCCAGGCACAGAAGCAAAAGGCACTGGAACTGTGCTTGTCTCGACTGCAGCAATTCAAGAAAGAGTGTCGTGAAGTGCGAAAAGTCTGTGCGAGCGAGATCAAGCTGACGTGGAAACAGGCGAAGAAGGACGTTCAACTCCAAGTGAAAGAAATGCAAGCGGTCGTCGCCAAGGCGATCGAAAGTGAACGCCAAGCACTCGCGACCACTGCACGCTTGGAGCGAGACGAGTGGAGAGCTCGACTCGACGCAAAAGAACACGAGATGAACACACTGCTTGCCGGACAGAAAGTGGATGACCAGACCAAGTACAACCAGCTTGTGGATCGGCTGGAGGCCAAGTCAAAGGAACTTCAAGCTATCGAGCGACAAGCAACGGCTCACCAACGACGGATTGAAGAGCTGACGGCCATAATCAGAAATCTGGAAGAAGCCAACGAAGCACGGCTTCATGAGCAGTCGCAGCTAACCGCGGAATTGTCAAGCTCGCGCCTGATCACCGACCGCGAGTTGGAGTCGAAGCAACAACTACAAGCGTCAGTTGCGAAGGTGACCGATGTGTCCCACGTCTTTCTGAACTTCGTGCGGCATGTGATGAAGGAATTCTCACTCGACCCGCGCAAGGTGCTCACTGTGCTCGACAGTGACCTGAAACACCCTGAAACGTGGCAAGCCGATGCTCTGTCAGGTGATCTGAGGCGCGTGATGGAGCTGTTGCGGGATCGTATGTCGGCGAAGGAGAAATCGGCGACTGAGGTAGCCGTTAAACCTCTGGAAACGGAGCTGAACGCTGCCCGTGACGTGCTCTTGCCTCTTGTGGGCCCTCAGCACAGCAAGATCGATGATGGAGTCGATCGCCACTTGCCGTGGTACGTTTCTGTTGCTCGATCCGTCAAGCATCAGATGGGACAACTGCGGGGTGAAGCAACTGAGTTGCGCAAGACGATCGACGGCGCGTCAACACAAGCGCACGAGGCTCAACTCACGATAGAGAAGCTTCACCAGTCGCTTGCGGTACTTCAGTTTGAGAAGGAGACAGTGTCACACGAGCTCAATCTGCAGCTGCAGACGCTTCAGAAGCGGCGTGACGCCGACCTCCAGCAGCAAAAGGACGAGTTCGACCGTCGACTTGAGCAACTGCAACGGCGTCACGCAACGGATCTTGTGAAAGCCAAGGAGGAGTATGAACTCGCGTCGGATCAAGTGAAAGAGGCATTCGAGGCAGAAAAGAAAGCGCTAGCAAAAGCCAAACAGGACTTGATGATGGCGCGTGTGGAGCACGAGAAACTGCAAGTCGAGTCGCAGGACAGGATCGCAAAGCTGGAAAGAGAGCTCGAGGCTGTGCGAGACGAGCTCGCGAAGTGGAAGCGCAAGGCCAAGCTCACTGCCAAGTCTCCTGGAACACCGTCTCGTCGTCCGTCGGCCATGTTTTCATCTCCATTTCACCAGACTGATGATAATTCGTCCGACGCCTCGTTCCAGTCGATGTTCCCGCCTTCCCGACGGCCATCATCGGCGATGGCGGATCTGTCGAATCTCATGGAACAGTCACTTCACGACCTCCGCAAAGACAACGAAGTCATCATGAGCCCAGCACAGCAAGGTGGACCTTCGCTTCTCATGCAGTCTCCGATGCGACGCGCGTCCGGTACAGCCCGCCCTTCGCCGCTTCGGATCCCCATGCATCCTTCACCTGCGAGACGGCGGTCGTCCCTGGTTCCGCCGCCGCGTCTCATTAGCACTGTGACGAGTCTGCCTGCTGAGCTCGCACCTCCTTCAACATGATACACTAGTCGCTAGCAGAAAGTTGCCTTGAAGATTGCGACCGAGGTGTGCATTCACAACACGAATCATGTTTACATCAAATGAATGCCGTGGCATAAGAGCATCTCACGACGACTTTAGATCTTGCGCTTGCGCAGACACTTGGATCCGGCGTCCGCGGCGGCTGGAGCCGTGGTGGCAGCAGGCGTGTTAGCAGGCTGGGTGGCCGGGGCCTTCGGGGTTCTCGCTGGAGCGGCGACAGGCGCCTCCGACGCCTCAGGCGTGGAGGCTGGTGCAGTCGCTGGTGCCCGGTTGCTTTCGCCGGCGACGCCACCGTCAGCCGACGCGTCGGCCTTCAGCGACGACGGGTCCGCACTCGTGCCTCCAACAAGCGGCACGCAGTTGACTACAACATAGAGCAGCGATGGCACAACAGTTAGCTGGGTTGAAGGTATCAGAGAAATCAATGGGAGCGCGATAAGAACGTACTGTAGACTTCCCAGTCGGCGGCCTGCGTGCCGATGTACATGCCCTGGACGAGACTCGCGCCCTTGCACTTGGCCTGGTCCACCTTGACCTTGCCGACCTTGTTGCCGTTGCAGTTGCCATCGTAGAAGAAGCGCGTGTTGTCGCACCAGAGCTCGCATGGGCCTTCGTGGCCCCACGGGAAATCGATGGCGTCGGGAAGCGGCTGCTTGGTGCCTGTGACGACCGAGTTGCCGCACTCCTTGCTGAACGCGATGTCGTTGGGCTTCATGTACTTCATGAGAAACTGGCGCACGGTCTTGCTGCCCGAGCGCTTGATGGCGTCCACAGCGCGGTCCCAGCCCTTGTAGTCCGGGATCGACTTGTCAAACGGCTCGAACTGCTTCGTAGGCACGGCGCCGACAGCGCTGAATTCGTTGGACTCGCTCTTGAAGACGGCCTTGGGCACGAGCATCTTGGAGTGCGCGGCCGCGCCATCGAAGGAGGATGCCAGCAACACAGCGGACACGCCAAGAGCAGTGACGAACACACGAGCCATTGTGGAGGGGACGGCAGTTGGTAGTAGTCGAGAGAGGTCGGAAGGCGGAATGAGGACGGATTTGTCGCCCCTGTTCGGGGAGACCAATCATGGTACTCAGTATATGACGGCATCGGGGTCTTTTCGGCCGTTGCGGTGGGCGAAAGAGCGAGAGGCGACTCGGGACCACGTGGCCGGGCGGAAGACAGTGCCGCTTGATTAGTTGACGCTGTCGGCTGGAAAGCCAGACACATCAACGATTGTTGGCTGTCCGTCTCTTCACAGGGAGACAACAGCGCGACACAACATCGTGTACTGGAGGTCCTCAGATTCAGACGGAGAAGGACAGTTGCGACTGTCTCTCTCGCTCTCAGGAGCGCTGGCGTAGTTCCCATCCAAGTCGACTTGTTCGCCTCGGACAACCGGCTTGCATGACGTTGACGACTGCCGGTCTCATCATGACACGCCAGATGAGAGGTATTTGACGCTGCAACGCCCAGCATCGGATGCCTCCGCTGCACTGCAGCACACGATCCATGTGCTGTTCGGCCAAGAGCCACTCGCCATGTAGAGGCGCGTCGGGCCGATTCTTCGAACATTGTCTTCCACAGGTTGCGGATAAACTCGTGAAATTTGATCATGTAACCTGCTCTGTAACCTAGACTGCGAACCTAAGAATGCCGTAACCAAGGATGTGTTGTACTTAATGTGAACCACACTATCGTGTTCAGATCGTCCCAACTGAGGAAATCATCCTAGTTTAGTGTGAACTTCTATGTTGTCATTTTCCCGACACGCGGGGTGCTTCGGCACATCACGGCACCAAGTTGAGTGACGAACCGGCGCCCTCCACGCGCGGCCACAACGGCGCAAGAGGCCGCGGCGACGCAATAACCACTACACTGCATAGCGACTCCATCCGCACGTTGTTTGCGGCTTTTGGGGAGCTCTGGGACCCAGTAGCGACGCCAAACGACGCATTGACGAGACGAACGTGAGCCGCCCGTTGGCGCGGATCCACACCCACTTTTTGAGATGGTAGGGCTCCGCTCTTGCGAATGAATAGCGGAGATGAATGTGTATCTAATAGTGATTATGATTGGTATACACAGGCGCGCGTGAGACGAACGCCGCGGTATCCGCTGGGCACGCGCGTGTCCAAGTACTTTGAGGGCTATGCGGATCCCTTCGTCGGCATGGTGGACAACTTCATCACCGACTCGGGCTTCTACCACATCACGTACGACGACGGCGACAGCGAAGAGATGACCGAAGAAGATCTGCAGTCGCATTACCTGGACGATGCAGGAGCGAATGACCCCAATAACACGCGGCAAAAGCCAGCGAAGGCGAAGAGCACGACCAAGGCCAAAACCAAGACGCTGGTGCTGACGGGCAGCCCTCAGATCGCCAGAGCCAGCGTAGATGACGACGATGAGAACATGGCGGACACAGAGCAAGGAGAGGGAGACGAAGACGAGGACAACGGTGCTGTTGCGGGCGACGGGGATGTGGTCTCCCATCTCGTGCACCAGAAAGTGTGCAAGGCGGAAACGCAAGCCGACGGTAGTGAGGTCATCGTGCACGGCACTGTGCTCACGTACTTCCCTGCTACGAAGACGTACCGTGTGATCTACACCAACGGCACGACCGATGACTTGACTTACCGTCAGGTTGTCGACAGCATGCCTGTGACGGCGTCAGGCATCTCTGCCAAGAAGAAACGCAAACCGCTGGACGACGGCGCACCGTCCGTTTCACCCAAGAAACGCAAAGCCACCGACAAAGACAAACGGGCATCTCCTCCACCAGCAGACGAAAACGTCAACAGCGAGAACGGAGATGCGGTGCCAAAAAACGAGCTCGTAGACGAGAAAGACTTCGTGTGGAACAGGTCGCGCGCCTACGACTTGATGCGAGAGGTGCTGGAGCAAATCACGTCTACCTGTACGGCAACGACACCCCAGAAGTTGCCAAAGACGGTCGAAGTGCTCAAGAAAGGAGCTATGAAGGTAATTCTCGAGAGCCGCTTCGAGGGGATCGATGATCATTGTGACAAGCTGATTTTTGTGTGTCGTATTTCTGCTGTTTCAGCCCAAGAAAGCGCTCGAGATGTTCGTCGAATACGGTGGCTTGAAGACGTTGGAGGAGCTGCTCACCCAGTGGAGTAAAGTGAAAGAGAACGAAGTTGGAGTGATGGCCATCCTCAAGGTAATCCGCAACGTTGCAAGCGAGTGCCTTGATGCAACGGAGTATCCTCGTGGCTGACGACGTCGCATGTGTGTATCGACCAGATTCTGACTGCCATCCCTGGTGTGACCTCTGATGCTGTTCGGGAGAGTCGGATTGGACTCACGCTCAGTGCTATTCGAAAGGCTAAGGGGTTGACGGATGTGAGCCCCGTCATTCAAGACCTTGCTGGTTGGATCATCAAGAAGTGGAAAGAAGTACTCGTGGGAGAACCTGGGAAAATCAAAGCAGAGAAGAAAGAGACGCCGACAAAGGATTCCGAGTCAAAGAATTCGTCATCCAAGTCGAACGAACGAAGCAAGTCAAGCAATGGGAACGGCAACGGTATCGGCAATAGCAACGGCAACGGCAATGGCAACAGCAACGGTAGCGAAGCCGAATCGTCATCCAAGGCGACACAAGAGGCTACACCATCGCACCGACGATCTAAGTCAGTCGGCCATTTACGAGACCTCATTGCAGGATCCCACCCAAATCGGCCGAGTATGAAGCCCTTCGGAAACCTGCTGAGTGGGGTGCGACCAGGATCGCGGCCACTTGGAGCGGCCCACGCTCGGCTCCCCCGCCGGTCGACAGTGCTGTTGGATTCGATTGCGAGCCGCATGAGCAAAAACTCAGAGGCAGAAAAGTCGGCTCCGTCGACGCCGTCGTCACGAGTTGCCGAGGCGTGGACTGCGAGCCGTGTCAAGTTTGGAGGCTCCAGTATTCTGGAATTCGAGAAAGATCAAGAAGTGACGAGACTGCTGCCTCCTGATAGTGCACAACCTAGTCCAAAGGGCGGCACTTCGTCCGCTACCAAAAAACTCCCAGACGCGACGCAGCAGCCGAAGAAGTCGATTTTACGAGTGAAACTCGGTGACATGGAACGTGAGGCGATCGCCGCAGAAACGAAAGCAATTGAGTCTCTCGCCCAGGAAGCAGAGCAGGCTGAGCAGGCAATGGTAGCCATGCACAGACCAAGTGGGGAGCCGAGCGAAGCCGTCGTTGTTGAAGCCCACGCAGTCGAGATCAATGGGGAGGAGACTCTAGAAGATGGAGCCGTCAGGGATCCGCCTGCGGATTCTCTTAAAGAATCGGACAGAAAAGCGAGCCGTGAAGACGACGACGAAGAGGAAGATGGGGAGGTCGTCACGCCGATGCCCCCCTTATCTCCACCTCGCAAGCGGGATATATCAGATGACGGCGAGGACTTGACAGATCTTCTGCCATCACCTGACGACTTCACGCTTGACCCTACGCCACCTCCTCCACCTCCTCCTCCTGTGAGCCCCCCGCGAGAAGAGGCAACGAGTGATGTAGCTTGATCGTATGGAATGAGTGCTCCTCCAACTCGAAGTAAACGTATATGAAGCAAGAGTACCTCAGTCTTTGTGTTTCTCTCGAAGAACAAAGGCCCCGACTTGGACCTGAGTGATTCCTATCAGACTCCACACCGACAGCGTATCCTCGCAGTTCGTTTATAGTGCTTGTTCATTTTGTGCCCGTGTTTCTCTAACGCATGCATCTCTCGTCTCTTTCGTCTTCTTCTTCCATTCAGGTACTCCACACTGCCTGGAGCTCACTGCTGCAGCAGTTCTTCCTTCCACGTCGCCAGGAGCTTGCGCAGACTGGCCTCCCACTGCTGCACGGCCTTCTTCGCGTCCTTGGAGTGCTGCGAGTTGCCCTCAGGCGTGATGATGATCTCGTAGTCGTCGCCGCTCGTGTCGTCAAAGTCGTGGAGCTCCACGTGGCCCGTAGCCTCCGGGAAGCCCTCCTCGTCCTCGCCTTCGCGCGTGGATTCGTACTCAAACTTGAGCGAGATCTCGTATCCGCAGCGCTTCTTGCCACGGCTGAACACGACCTTGGCGTCGCCGTCGCAGCGCACGATGGAGGTGGCCTTGATGCTCAGACTCAGCGCGCCATTGGTGAACGCGAACGAGTTGAGGATGTGGTGCTTGAGGCGGTCGCGCGCCCACTCGGACTTGTCGCGCTCCTCCCTAATCGCACGAGCCATCAGCACGACCGACCATCCATTCTATAGCCTATCAACCGACAACACGTACCACGTGCCGGCAGCGTTCCACGCCGAGCCGCCGTTTGCAGCCGCCGAGTCGGCGCTCGTTTCGATGCGAGCAGGCGTGAAGTCCTAGTCCACGAAAGACGCCGCGTGAGCTGTCCATTCCAAGAGCTACAGGCAAGCGACTCATACGAACGCACCTGTCCGGTCTTTGGGATGGACTTCATCCAGCCGTGGTAGCCGGAGTGCATCTTCGGCGGGGAGCTCTCGTCGTCGCTCATGGTGCGCTGGGTGATGATGTCCGTGGAGCAATTGGAATGAGTTGCCGGATCCGCTGATCCGCTGGCTCTTGGTGGCGAAGGACGTCATCGTGACAAATTTCGGCCAATTATAATTTCCAAGGTGAATTATTAACCAATGAAATCACGGTATGAAACACTTTCCAGAACCTTCGTCCGACCTGCCCGCGATCCGACTTCCGCAGTTGACGTCGACTGACCCAGCGGCGCATGCTCACGCACAGACGACCATCCACAATAAAATGACATTTCCATTGCTGGAGAGACTCAGGACGCGCGCACCGGCGGCAAAATGGAGCCATGAGAAGAAGCTGCATCACGGCTGCACCGAAATGTAAAACTGTGCATTTTTGCGTCTTCATTTGTAATTATTGGCTACTCCCCACTTGAGTGACATAACATATACTCACGTTTTGTCAAGTGACACTGTGCGACAAAGAGTGTAGCCATGTCTGGGCAGCCATGTGCCATTTGTGCTGCTGGCAGATGGGAAGCCATTTGTACAGTACGAAAAGCACTCAAGCCAAGGCGCCACCTCCGTCTCTAGCAGCCACTACCGATACAAAGCGCAGCATCTGGCTGGCAGCCTGAGGATCTGCGAGGACACAGATGCCGGGACGGCCGGCTCGGTCTCCGTCTGGCCTTCTTGTTGCGTGATGCACTTTCCAGCTTCTCTCCACTTCGCTCTCTATCTCTCTCTGTCTGCCCTACTCCCTCCCTCATTCCGTGTGGTCAGCCATGGCTCTCTCTCCCACATCCTTTCCCCCAGCTTCCGCTCTCAATCGAGTACATCCACTCACGAACTCGCTCCCCCTCAGTCGTACTCCAAGCGAAGCCACGAGAAAGCAAGGATTCACTTGCTGAGCACACCCGCCGCAGCGAATGAAGAGTATGAGCGAGCGTCCACCTACCGGGCGATCCCGCCCACGCACCGAGCGTCCGCTTACTGAGCCCGCATGCTGCGACCAAGCCCCGCCGCCGCTTTCGTGCCAGTCGATCGACTACGACAGCATGCTCATGCCGCCCATGTCGATCCGCTCATGCGGCTCGCAGGCGTACGTTTCCAGCTACATCCCCACGAGTAACCCGTTCCTTCCTCGCAGTGTCCAAGACATGATCACGTCTATGAAGTCGTACGCCAGCGCGACCGAGTACGTGCGCACCTACAACGACATCCCGTCCGTTGAAGAAGCACTCGCCACGCTGGAGCGAGCCGCGACGGCACTGCGCATGCGTCGGTATCGCGACGCACTCCGACTTTACTTGGAGGGCGGTTATGCGATGGCTAACGTGGCTGAGCGCCAGAGTGACCCCAAGATCTGCAACCTGCTCACGAGCAAAGGTTTCGAGACGCTCAACTGGTGCGGTCGCTTGTGCGACCACATCGAGGGCCGGGCGATCGAGAAGAACCCACGCCCCGGCGTCCACAAGGTCGCCATCCCTGTGGCGTCGAGAAATGAAGACTGGATCGGACCGTATCTCGACGAAGAAGAGGCCACTCGCATGTGGTACATGCCTGTGTACGCGCCGAACCCGCGCGAGTTTACGAACGCCGGCCACCGCTTGCGTTGCGTGGAAGTCGGCCGCCGCCCGCGCTTGATGGTGTGCATCACGATCTTCAACGAAGACGAGAAGCAGCTCAAGGCCTCTCTTCGAAAGCTGGCCAACAACCTCGCGTACTTGCAAGAACTCCAGGTGGACGAAGACCGATCTCTGCCACCAGCGTACTCTGGTGCGGACGTCTGGAAGAACGTCGTGATCTGTATCGTCGCTGACGGACGCGAGAACATCCACCCCAAGATGCTTGAGTACCTGACGTCCATCGGTCTCTACGACGAAGATCTGCTCACTATCAACAGCGCTGGCATCGGCGCCCAGTGCCACTTGTTCGAGCACACGCTCCAGTTGCGAATGGATGGCAAGAACCTCCTACCGATGCAAGCCATGTTCGCGCTCAAGGAGAACAAGGCGTCCAAGCTGGACTCGCACAACTGGTTCTTCAACGCGTTTGCCGAGCAGATCCTTCCGGAGTACACGATCCTCATGGATGTCGGCACCAAGCCCACCAAGTCGGCTCTTTACCACGTGCTGTACGCGTTTGACAGCAACCCGCAGATCGGAGGAGCGTGTGGACAACTCGCCGTGGACGAGCCGTTCAAGCACTTGAGCAATTGGGTCGTGTCAGCTCAGAACTTCGAGTACAAGATCTCCAACATCCTCGACAAGAGTCTCGAGAGCTGCTTCGGGTTCATCAGTGTTCTGCCTGGTGCCTTCTCGGGCTACAGATACGAAGCCATTCGAGGCGAACCACTGCAGGCCTACTTCCAGACGCTGAACGTCGATCTCGACATTCTCGGGCCATTTGCTGGCAACATGTACCTGGCCGAAGACCGGATCCTGTGCTTCGAGATGTTGGCACGCAAGAACTGTTGCTGGACGATGCAGTATGTGGACGAGGCCGTGGCTCGAACGGATGTCCCGCACGACCTCGTGAGCCTCATTGCTCAGCGTCGCCGCTGGCTGAACGGCTCATTCTTCGCCACGTTGTTCAGCATTTGGCACTTCAAGCGCGTGTACACGCACAGCTCGCACTCATTCTGGCGCAAGTTCTTCCTGGCGTTCTTCTACGTGTACTACATCGCGTACACTCTGTTCACGTTCTTCCTGCCGGCGAACGTGTACCTCGCGCTGTTCTTCATCGTCTTTCAGGGCTTCCAGCAGAACCGACTCGTGTTCATCGACACGTCCGACTTCTCCAATGCCGTGCTGGACTTGAGCGTGTACATGTACAACCTCATCTACCTCTTCGGCTTGCTCATGCTCATCATCATCGGTTTGGGCAACAACCCCAAGCACATGAAGCTCACGTACTACTCGGTGAGTAGCGTGTTCGGCGTCATGATGATGCTCTCCTCTGCCGTGGGTCTCGGTGTCTTCTTCTCGACTCCTTCGACAACCGAGTCGATCACCGTCGCAGTGCTCACGGTCGGCGTGTACTTCATCGGTCCCGCACTGCACGGTGAAGTGCACCACATTATCCTCACGTTCACCCACTACACGGCGCTGATCCCGAGCTTCGTGAACATCTTCACGATCTACTCGTTCTGCAACCTGCAGGACTTGTCGTGGGGCACGCGTGGCCTGAACGAAGAGCCGGCCCTCACCCCAGAGGAGGACAACGAGAAGGGTGACTTCAAGGACGTGCTGCTGAAGCGCAAGGCTCTGGAGGCTCGCCGTCGCGAGTTCGCCGAACGCATGGACGAGAAGAAGAAGAACTTCGAGTCCTTCCGCACCAACGTGTTGCTGCTGTGGGCGTTTTCCAACCTGATCTTTGCTCTCGCGATCGTCTACTTTTCCACGGCAAGCGAGTATCTACCCAAGCTGTACACTACTGTGGCATCCATCAACTCGGCACGTCTTCTGGGCTGCATCGGCCACCTGATCTACTCGTGGACAGAGGACTTCCGCACACTGCTGCTCAACACAGAGAAGTCGGGCAACGGCAAGGACGCGTCCCGCGTGCCCGAGAGCTCCTACCGACGCCTTGAGGACCACTACGCCGGACTTGTCGAGGATCAGCACGTCTACGTGTCCGAGCCGACCAACCACAGCGGACCGGCAAGCGACATGCCGATGCGTCGCCCCGTACGCCACGAGGAAGTGTAGGCGACGAGCATCGAGATGAAGTGGAGACAACGGCATGAGAACCACACATTCACGAACATAGTTCAATACACCAGCCATGCACTTGCAATTGATGGATTGATTAGACGGAACTGTGGATGGCGTGCGGATTTGAATGGGCGACAGGAGTGAAAGCAGCAGAGCCACAGACCTGTGGCTGTGCTGGAAGCCAGCGGCTGGATACTGCGCCCTGATATACCTCACGATCATCGAAGCGATGCGGCGATGACGAGGCCACTCTCTTCTTGCGGTCGCAATTCGGCTACAGTGTGAAGCAGTCGAACCCGCATCCATTTTACTTAATTGTAGTACATGACCTCATATTTGGCAGTGCCCTTGTCGGAAAGAACTGAAACTAGGGCTATGCGTAGGCTGGGATAGCAATAGTGTAGGTTATCCAGTTTTCAAGGTCATCCACAAGTTAAATTGTAAGAAAGAAGTGTGGCAGGAGTGATAGTTAAGTACCGGTAATGCTTTCTAGAAGGTCTTGAATGAGTGAATGATCAAAATACGGTACTTTTGTATTCTTGGTTGGCAAATCAAGGTGGAACTCATAATGGTCTTTTTTGTATTTTTGGTAAAGTGAGGATGCATGTCACGCTTGGTGTTGAAGTGTGGAAGGATGCGATCTGGAAAGAGATGGCAAGGGAGAATGAGATGCATGTCAGGCTTGTTGTTGAAGTGTGGAAGGATGCGGACTGGAAAGAGACGGCGAGGGAGAATGACTGGAAGAATGCTTCAGACTGGTAAGTGAAGGAAGAGGACGCCCGACTGGTGGTAATACTGGAGTGGGTGTGCTTAGAAACGGCACAAGTCTTGAAGGAGTTCATCCCCCATCCGTAGGTAGGAGCTGCGCGGATGGTCGCACCAACGTCAAACTGGCGCGGATAGTTGACACGAAGCCACTGGAGAATCTCCAAGTGACCATAGTCAGCCGCCCAGACTGATGCACGGCGTGAACAGCCTTCGTGGCGTTCGCTGTGAAGGAACACAACGACGTCGAAATGGCCTTGTCCTGCGGCGGAGTCCATGGCGTATTCGGTGCATGTGCCACCGTGCTCGTGAAGCCACTTGACAACAGCAAGATGACCTCCATGTGCTGCTTCATCCATGGCTTCGACTGAGAAACCTTCCGAGCGGTGTGTGTGGAGCCACTCCAAGACGTGAATGTGCCCGCTGGCAGCTGCTCCATCCATCGCTTGGGTGGTGCAGGGCTGACGGCGGCTGTGGAGGAACTCCACAACGTCGAGATGTCCATTGGTAGCAGCTCGATCGATCGCGTCGGATGAACAGCCGTCACGGCGAGCACGGAACGCCCATCTCACCATGGTGAGATCACCGCGGCCCGCGAAGTGGTCAATGGCGTCCGACGTGCACGCTTTGCCAGCGTAATGGAGAGCGAAAAACAGCTCTCTGTTCTTCGCTAGTGCGGCGTTGTCCATCACTGCTGGCGTGTACTGGTTCGGGTATGCTTTCATTGCCCACGTCACCAGTTCACGGGAGCCTTGACACGACGCGCACTCCACGATATTGCCCGTCCAGGCAGCTTCGACTTCCTTGTGAAGCCACTGCGCTACCTTGGTTTGGCCCGCTCGCACGGCAAGCTGAAGCGCATCTCTCGCCAATTGCTCCGGATAGGCCTCCATAAGCCACTCGACGACACTGAGGTGGCCATTCACGGCAGCACGAGCCATGGCACGAGGAGAGCAGCCTTCAGGTCGATGCGCCCGGAGCCAGATGAGAACACTCAGATGGCCAAATTGAGCCGCTAAGTCCATGGCCTCCTGCGTGAAGACACCGTGGTTTTGGTCCAGCCACTGGAGGACGTGGAGGTGGCCGTTGCGTGCGGCGTGGTGGGCAGGAATGCGAGGTACCGTCTGGATTCGACTCGCCATGATCACCAGGTTCTCGAGACGACCGTGCTGGACGGCGACGACGAAGTCACACAACTCAGGTTCTTCACCGCGTGTGTCCATGACCCAGTTCAGCACGTCCGAACTTAGGTGGCGAGCGGCGTGAATGAGCAGTCGTTGCGGACCGAGACGGACTGTGTTGCTCTGAAGCCAGATGAGGGTCTCGAGCTGGCCGAAACGCGCAGCTTTCGTCATCTCCGTACCACCCCAACAGGCGTCGTAGAAGTTCATGAAGAGCCACTTCAGAAACTCGAGCTGGCCGCAGCGGGCTGCAACACCGATGGCTGTCGTGACGCGAGCATTTGGCATGGCGGAGACGAGAGTCTTCGCAAGGTCGAGATCACCGAGCGCGACTGCGATGTCCAGTGCCTTGTTGAAGTCTTGGAGACGGACAAGTCGAGACGTGGTGTCGGGAAGAGGGACTTGTCCGAGACGAATCACGAGATCATCGTAGCCGTGGTTCACCGCCGCGACGAATGTCCATCCTTGCCCAAGTGGTAAGAAGGACTCGATCAGCTCGGCAGCGAGATTCACGTTGTCTTCATGGGTGCTCGTAGCGGAGCCCTCACGAACCAGACCGGTGTTACACGCGGCCATGACTGCCGTGAGGTGGGCCATTCTTGTCCTGGTTCTGGCGGAGTAAATTGTGGAATGGAGGAACTGAGCTCCGGCGGTGTGGGTGCGGGAGTGGCGGTTAGCTAAGAGCCCACAGCTTGGTCTGTCGTCTCGCGCGGTGAGCAAGGGCGGTGTGTCGTAGCTGGGAAACGACAAAAAGAAGGAGAGCGTGCAGGCAAACCTCCGGAGACTCTGCAAACTTGTATGGTCTGAGAGGTAGACTGGGAAGCGACCACAAGCGCAAGGGGTCCGTTTTTCAATGCCGAAACGCGAGATGCGAGCGGGGTTGAAGTGGGTGTGGATATTGAATGATTTTGAAGATGCCAGGACAGATCAAGTGGTGTTTTTTGCTGATCGCAAGATCTAATGTTATTGACTAGAAAATAATGGTTTATTTGATTGAATTGAATGGCGTGTTGTTTGGATAGTTGATCGTGGGTGTAGAGCCGATTACGGGGACGGAACAATGGGGAAGGACGAGTGGTCAACACCAGCGTTGTACCACGCCGTCAGATCGTCAGCTCGAGGGAGTGTTGGAGCAACGAGGAAAGACGAGCCTATGCCTGCGGCAACCGAACGTGTGCCCATGTAGTCATCGAGTTGCCCGCCTTTGATGAGTACTGCACGTCCTTCGGCCTCAGCGACTTCGTCGCGAGCATTGTTTCCCCAAAGAGTACACAGGAGTCTGGCGTTCGAGTCATCGACCAGAACGAGCTCGCGCTTCTGAAGGTTCTTGCCGTGGGCAGAGACGACTCGCTTGGTAGGCGTAGCTTGCAGCAGGATTCCGATCACGTTCACTGTGGTCTTCGCTTGAAGGTGAGTGAGCTGAGCAAATTGCGTACACGGGACATCGGGGTCTACCTTCTGCATAGCTTGAGCGTTGAGAGGGTGTATCTCGGCGTTGTCGCCGAACGACAGGTAGGTCTCACGTGCGGATGTGCTCGAGCCCGAAATTGCGAACTTGATCTTGCCCTTTGACAACGAACACGCTGACCCTGGGTTGGTCGTCTCCGCGAATTTGAGGACTGCATCATTGAAGAGCGTTGCGCGGATGAAGTCGTTGTTCTCGTCGAGCAAGAAGAGCTCCTGAAGCGTTCCTCCTCCACGCAAGTTCTCCCACTTTCGCACAGGTCCACGTGCGATCACACGAGCGTGGACTACCCAGTCCGTTGTCGTTGTCGGGGTCAAATCCTTGATCATCACGGTCACGCCTTGGTGGATCCATCCTCCAGTCGTCGAGATTGCGCCGCGATCTTGATCGCTGCTTGCGTTTGCTACAGAAACGGGCGTGTCGTTGTCGGCTTGACTCGAAACCGTCGCTTTGCTGCCTTGATCTTGGCCACTGGTTGTTCTTGTCAAGACATTCCGCGAGCTACCAGCTGGACCAGTGCTTGTGGACGATGCGGCGTCTGACGCTTGTCGTTTCCTTTCGATCGCACGTGCCGGAGGCGCGGTAGCTGGAGCGGCCTTATACTGGTGTACAGGATCGACAGCACGCGGCGAGTTCACAGCAGTGTCTGCGGCGTCATTCGGCTTGCTGTTGCTGCTGGCGTCCGCCATGTTGACAGGGTGGTGTGAGAATCGCGTGTGTGGACTGGACTGGAGATGAAACGCAAAATGAGGCTGAAGCAACGAAGCGCGGAAATTTAACTGGTGGATCTCCACTGCGTCGAGCCTGGTCTCAGATTTCACCTGGAGTGGGAGTTGGGGGGGGGGGGGG